>JACBKR010005879.1:0-15749 GCA_014218235.1 Colocasia esculenta | reverse complement strand
TGTTTGGCATTACACTCAAGTGCTATCTATCTCGACTATCTATATGACAATCAAAACACAAAACGTGCTATACTCTCTCGATGTCTAGAATGACAAACAAGTGCTATACTCGTCGTGCTATTACTATACTTGTGCTAGTTGTGCTATGGCCATCCTGCTAGTCGTGCTATACTCGATACTTGTGCTATTTTTGGAAACTATACACGCACTCATGCTATTGTGCTATCTCTTCCTATATTTTGACTTTCTTGTACCTGCTATCTTTAGATACTCTGCCATTAAATGCATTAATTATTTAAAGCCTGCTTGAGCCTGAGATTTAAGTCCTACTGGGCGTTATCGCTCACCCTACGTTATTTGATGTTGTGTTCTCAGGTGAGACCGAGGATGACACATACACTCACGAGGAAGGGAATGACCAAGAGTGAAGCCAGGAGTACCCTCGAGTCGTTATGTTATCTTAGAGTTGTAGTTAGTTATTTCCTTCTATTGCAATGTAATTGGGCCCTATAGAATGGCTCTGATATTAGTGGTTGTAACTAGACATTTGAAAAGTTATCAATGAGAAAGATTGGTTTTAGTATTATTCAATGTGCAATGGTTTGATGTCTAGTACTCGATCTATACCCTTTTCTTGCAACTGCCTTCGCGCTCCGATATTCCGCGTCGGGGCGTGACACTTAACCTTGTGCTACCTCTCCACCTTCATCTGACTCAGAGGTCCCTCAGCCTCCGCCAGAGTGCTGTGGAGTTCCCTAGTCGAGGTCGGACCCCTAGGCCTGGCCGGAGCTTTCGGGGGCTTCACGACACTACTGACTGGCGCGAGCATGCCCGAGAGTAGATTGTCGACTGGGAGCACTGAGGCAGTGTGGTCTGGTCTGATGCCGAGACTGATGACGCGTACCTGTAGGCTTTCGCCTTGAAGTATGGGGCGAGGGTCTACAGGGGCGCGAGGCGACAAGTAAACTTCTAAACTCAGACTTTGTGAATTATTCTAATTGGATTGGGTTGACAGATTTTGATGATTTGCAGGTGGATGTGGCTGGTGAGATCGCCTCACTCCGGGCCCTGCTACACTCGACAGTACAAGACCGGGATGCAGCGAGGAGAGAGGTAGAGCAGCTGGTAAGTACCTACTCAGACTTTGGTAACTCACCCATTTTTAGCTCATTGATAAACTAACAAGTGTTGTATGTGCAGTGTGCGGAGCTAGCAAATGTAAGGAGGGCACAGGTCAGTGCATCCTCGTCCCAAGCGGCAGTAGAGGCGCCTCAAACAGACCTAGCAGACCAATTGGCTAGTGCGGTGAGGAGAGCCGAGGAGGCGGAGACCGACTTGGCCGAGAGGGTAAGTGTGTCATTGACCTGATCTCCACTTGATTTAGAATTGATACTAACATACTTTGGTAAGGTGGATAGAGTTGAGGGCCGGCACTGGGAAGGCGACCCACTGGTGCGAGCAGGCCGATATGGCGCAGGCGTTGGTTCCCAATGGCATCACCAGCAGAGATAGTGACAGTAGAGTCGGACCAACTACGCACTCAGGCCACGGACCTTACGAGAGTTGGTGACACTGCGTGCGCAGGGGTCATCAGCGATCAGGCGGAGCTGGCTCGACTATGCATTGAGATGATCGTGCAGTAGGGCCGACTGAAGAGCTCCGGAGTTGCATGATGATGATGAGCCAGACAGTCTGGAGCAGGAGCAGGAGCGGCGCGAGTGGAGCTAGCGGGGCGAGTGGTGCCTCCGTCAGGCAATTTTGGCGGGTTCCTCCAGCCGTCAGAGGAACGGGAGGAGGAGAGACGTCGGGTAGAAGAGACGAGTGCCCGAAGTGGTAGGGGCGGCGGCGAGATGCCACCTTCGCTCGAGAGGCAGGAGGGATCTGGGGAGAGTGGCGGCGGACAGTGAGGAGCTTGTGAGCCACCTCCACCTTTACCTTTGTACATGATGTTTATCTTTAGTGGATCTTTTATGTTTTGGTGCCAATGTTTGTGATTATTGGAATGAATTGTGATTGACACGAGTGTGACATGAGATCCGAGAGAGAGAAAGAGAATAGACTGAGTACATCGTTGCACTTGTTCCAGAGTTCCTTGTCCCTGCGCACTTAGCAAAACATGTTAGATCTGATCTTTGACTCAGCCCCTTGCATTAATAAGGGGTGATTTTAACTTCATGATTGTCAAGGGGTTAGCCTTATTTAAATAGGCAGAAAATAAATGAAATAATGCATGCTAAAAGAAAATGATATGTACATTTTTTTGAATTTTGGGGTTTTCTAATTTTTTATATTTTGAATTTTCTAATTTTTTTGGATTTTGAGGTTTTCTATTTTTTTAGATTTAGGGATTTTCTCATTTTTTTTGATTTTGGGATTTTTTTCTTTTTTTTTGGATTTTGGGATTTTTCCTTTTTTTTTGAATTTTGGGATTTTCTCTAGGGACACCTTTTGCGTTCGGACAGTTGGTTGTAAACCTCACCTCCCATCCTTAGCTGTTAAATATCCTCTGGGTGCGGCGTGCATTTGTTTTTTTTTTCTGGCTCCCTTATGGCTAATTGCCCCTAGTCACTAGGGTTCCTGCATAAACCAAGTGTGGGAGTGATCCGGTCATAAGTGAGGATAGGAAGATTGAAAGGGATAAGACTTGGCATTGCTGCTTGGGAGACTGGCTTGTTTGACTCACGAGGGTGTGGCCATATGGATTCCATCTGTTGTCCAGAGACTTTGCGGTCTTTTGCTTTTACTTGGGCCATGCGTATGACCGCGCTCAAGGGCGTCCCACGGGGAACTGTACTGCCACTCTTTGTCATGCCCTAATTTGTATTTTCTTTCACTATTGTTCTTTCGTTATTTCTTATTTCTTTTATAATTGATTGTCTCCCTTTGAGACTTCATGCACACATGATTTACAACCCTCATTTGTCTACAAGTTAGCGTCCTTTTGCCCCTAGACCTCGTCCGAGCAGGAAAAGAGAAGACCTTTGCTCTCCTACACTAGGGCTAAGTAGGAACATCCGTGTCTAGGGGAAATTGACCACGGGTTGCCGTGTTATGTGTGTGTTGGCCGAACCCAGGGGGGCCTAACGGCAATAAGACAGACGTGAGACTTACAACAACGAGTGTTCTTCGCAAAATGGTGCCACTATCGAAAATATTTTTTATTAACAATAGAATCTTTTAAGTTACAACCCACTCCATGGGTGAGAGAGCTCCTCACCCTCGGCATTTACTAGCCTATATGCATTCCCAGGGTACACTCCTTGATGACGTACGACCCTTCCCAATTTGCTTGCAATTTTGACCTAGGACCTCCAGGTTTTATGAAAATTCACTTCAAGACCATGTCTCCATGGAATTTGCCTTCAATCACTTTATTTTGAAAAGATCTTGAGAGTCTATTTTGATATGAAAGCATGTGATCGGCCGTGGCCAGACGCCATTCTGTAGACACCCATTTCTGACCCATAAGTCGAGCAAAATCCCTTGTCGTATCATTGATGCCCCGCGTTGGCTCATCATCGTCAAGTTGACTTTCTCCGATCATGACATCATTTTCATTAATTCATCATCGCCCTGGAGGACCCTTTCTGGTCAAATCAATCTCTTTCACTATAAGCTCTCTGAGTATAAAATTCGATATTTCATCTCGAAGGCTGTGCATGGTTGATTGGACACATTACATGCCAAGTGCAGAAAAGACCATAAGGCGACAGGCTCTAGGTCGCCTTCCTGAAAACGACAGCTCCTATGTCGCCATCATAATCCCATATTTTAAATCCTCAGAAAATCGAAAATGACTTAAGTCACCTTCCCTGTGAGGAAGGCGACATATCGAGCCGTCGCATTTAGGAAGGCGACACTTAGGCCGTCGCATTCTGGACCTTAAACAGGAAACTCAATCCGAAGCCAACTTGGACACATGCTATTGATGGTAATTGCTTCGTTTGGACGTCCAAATCACGTCCAAATCCTCTCAAATTCGGAGGAGACCTTCCTAACATGTCCCTTTCCAAGTTCCAATTATAGCCATACTTACCCAAATCGGACTCTTGCCCATTATTCCTCTCAGACCCGAGTTGGGAATAATCACCCATAAGTACCTCGTCTCTGCATCTTTTTGGGCAAGGCCGGATTCATTAGTTGGCTAAGCAAGAGAGCTCATCTTCCACGAAGAGAGTTCCCCTCCAGACGATCAGCAAGAGCCCTCCAGGGCGTTTCCCCAGCGGCTACACAATCTCTTCTTCCCTCTTCTCTTTATTTCATTGATTTCATGCATGCATAGCTTCGTTTTCTTTCTAGCTTAGCATTAGATCACGACCCACACACCTTTTCTTAACACCCACAAGGGTTAAAAGCCCCAAACTTGTGAGTTCCCCCCATAATAGCTCATATTCATGTGCTTTTCATTGAATAGATTTCATACACACGAATTCTAATGGGTTTCTTGTTTGTTTAAATCACTTTGGAAGGTGTTTAAAGGTTGGAGCAAGGTGAGGCTCTTGCCCCTCGGCCGGCTGAGGAGCAGGAAGATGAAGAACCCAAGTCTCCATCCACTGAAGAGGAAGGCAACGACGCTCTGTCGCGATCAAGAAGGCGCCATGGCCCACGTCGTGTTCACATGAAAGCATCGCGACGCCCGTCCTGTCGCATTATCAGGTACGCCTTCCCCTTCACTTTTCCTTTCCAACGTAGTCAGCCCTCCATCTGAACATCAAGAGGCGACTGCATTGGTGGCGATCACGGTCAGTTCCTAATCCCTACATCTTCACATCAATTCAAAAGGGGATACCAATCCCGTGATTACACCTTTTGGCGATCACGGTGGGACAACTTGTGCTATCACGCTTGTTCTTCCTTTTCCCTGCCGTCCCTATCGTCTAACAGGTGTGTTGTGTGGTTAGTTTTTCCGTTTTTTGGTTCTCTTTCTTTGAGTTTCTTGGTGCTCTACAATTCTGGGTGCGAAGGCGACAATAAAATGTCGCGATCAGCATAGCGACACCTGCAACGTCGTCGGTCAGGTTAGTACACAACCTCTGTCTTGTCCGTTTCTGTGTTCTGTGTGCTGTGAGAAGGCGGCGTCGTGTCGTCGCGATAAGTAATACGCAGGAGCAGCGTCACCACCAGGTACGCACTTTGCCCGTACACTTTCTTGTGTTATTTAAAGATCTGTTGAGTCTGCAGAGAACGCGACACGGCGATCGTCACATTAGAGAGGCGACGGAGGTATTGTCGCGATCAGGTCAGTGCCCTGGTCCTTTTGAGTTTCCTTGCAAATTTGGGTTCATTTGTTACATACTCCATCCATAGTCCATCATGCCATGCTTATTCCATGCTTTTGAGAGATTGATTAGTCTTGTGTGTTATAGGACTATGTGATTTTCCGTGCATAATTAGGATCTAATTGCTCTCTGTCCACTGTGAGAAGGAAAGCGACAGTCTGGTTGTCGCGATCTGGGTCGCGACATCTGCCTTGTCATCTTCTGCCTCTGAGATCAATTAGTCCTAATTCTTGTTGTGTTAGTACTAGGTTAGAATTTTGCATGCACTCCGGTGCACATAGGGTTTGCGTACATCTTTCCATATTCATAGTATAAGTTTCATCCTCAGCGACGCTCGCTCTCCTCGCCACATACTCCTTGTGTCCGACTAGATCACTCGCTTGAGGGCCTCCGTAAGTCCCCGCTAACCGTGGATTCCCACACGGTCGCCAGCCTGGTTGTACCCGTCGCCACCTAGGATCGAGTCTAAAGTTCATTTGGTAAGGTTGAGAGAACCCTAGTCATACCCGAAGTTGGAAGCCTTCTCCCATTTAGGAAACCCTTCCTTACTCGGAGAGAACTTGCTAAAAGTCAAACCACTAAAAGGCAAGTTGAATCAACTAAGAAAAGACCATCATCATTGCCAACTGCTTGCTTTGGGTGAGATGTTTTCTCTTTCCTCTTGTCTGCATAGGATTGCTTGTTTAGGAAACAAAGAGTCTGTCTAGGTTAGGGCATCCCTCTTAAGTCTGTAAAAGCTTTCCCCACCTTCTGTGCTCACATGTAAAATATGGAGTCATACCTGAACCCGGTCTATGATGAGAAGTAGGACCCTACCCTCTACACCCCCAAGACTATGAGGACTCCCTTCCTCACGATCTCTTTGGGGAGTCGACCTCGCCCTGGGTCACTGCTGTCCATACCTCTGAAGGTCCCATCACAACGAGGGCAGCCCGTCTCAGAACATCCATCCTCCCCAGTCGGATGATCAGGCCACTCAACTCCTGCGCTTAATTCCCCAGCTTGATCAGTCCCAGATCCAAACCCTCATGACAGCCCTCAAAGGAAAGGCTGCTTCCTCAACCTCACCCAGAGTGGGCACGTCACGCCCCACAATAGCTGCTTCCGGCCCCCATGTCGCCATGGGACAAGCCGACAACACCCCCATCCGGCCGTGGACCATCCGGTTCACGCCCTTTGAGTCGGAGCACTACATGCCCCGTGAGTTGAGGCCCCGGTCTCCGCCGTATCAGCCATGTTACTCCCCTCATCGTCCTGAACTGCGCCAGGCCCACCTCTCATGCCTCGTCCATGTACGCTCAGCCATCCGCCGCACCGACATGATGTCCGAGTGGGCATCCATCAAGAAGGAGCTCCAAGCTCCGGAAGCAAGTCGACCCTAGGCAACACATGATGTGCACATGCAAAGTTTCAATGGCCTATGGGTCCCCTCTCCATCCGAGTTCCCAAGTACCGCAAATACAACGGCTCAGGCAATCCCTATACCCATATCAAAGACTTCATCTATGAGTCCGCCTCCTACCAGCATGATCGCCGCCTCATGGCATATCTCTTCCGCCGTCACTGGACGGGCACGCCCTAGATTGGTTCTACTCCCTGCTACCTGAGGATGCCGAAGACTTCGCTATCGTGAAGGCCAAGTTCCTCGAACAATTCCAAGACAGGGTCAGGCCCGAATACTCCCTTACAGATCTCATCGCCGAGAAGATGAAGTCGGATGAGGATTTTGCCTCGTACGCCGATAGGTGGAGGAAAATGGCCACCAAAGTTCCGGGTACCTTCCAGAGGGGGAGAAGGTGAAGATCATCATTGCCAATGCCGCACCTGCCTACAGAAACATCCTGGCGATGAATGACATCACCACCATGCATCAACTCTACAGCCGGCCCGGTTTATCCAAACCCAGCTCAAGATTCTCCCATCCAGTCTATGTTCGAACCCCAAAAGTCCCGGTTCCAAAGAAAGCCTCAGGGGCCAGACTGAGGGCGTCCAAGTGAACGAGCAAGTGAGCGCGTTCAACCCTACCGGCCAGAGCCAAAATCGTCAACCTTACAATGCCTAGAGTCAGAACCCTACCCAGCCGCCACAAGACAACCACCACGCCAATACAACCAAGTGCCACCTCCTGATGGCTCTCAGCAAAGGTGTCCCATGGGCCCTAGGAGAACTCACTACCCGCCATTGCCGGAGACACTCTCCGACATATTCTTGGCCTTGCTCTCCACAGACGCCATTAGGCTCCCTCCTGAGAGACACTTGAACCCCAGTGTGGATCAAACCTGGTACTGTACGTCTTCCACCGGCAGCCTGGTCACACCATCGACCAGTGCTTTACATTCAAAGATCTGGTGTATGACTTGCATGAGCAGCACAGATAGATTGGACAGCCCTCCGGCAAGTGATCGGAGATATCAGGAAAGGCAAGGCACATCAGCAGCAGAGGCAGCAGCGCCAACCACCCCCTCAACAACACCAGCAGCAGCAACACCAGCAGCCATTGCAGGACCTTGGGATCGTCCATAACCCCTACCAAACCATCCACCAGCTCCAAACCGCCACCACAACAGCCTGCCTAGTAAACCCCATCGTCCACCACCCTCCTCCGCAAGCAAACTGGACGTACGATGATGAATTAGAGTTCAGCAGATGATGGCCATTAACCAATATCCTGTCCAATCCCAAACAATACAACCAGCCTACAGGCTCCCCAGTCAGTCCCTCCTGTAGTTTCCATGGCCAACGCCGTCATACTGCCATTGGTTCAGCATCGCGCCAGTTGCTAGCTCACCCATCATCTTACCTTTCGCTCCACCTGTCTCCATCCCTCTACCCCCTATCATACCTACTCCTCACCCATCATCCTACAACCACTGGGCGGGCCAACCCTCCGCCGCCACATTATCCTCCGCTAGACAGCCACCTACCAATCCAACCACACTACGGAGCGGGCGCGTCTTCGCCGCCCGTACCCACCTATCTCCACCACCACCACTTCCACAAACCCCAGCAGGTCCTGCAACGCCACAGCAACACAAGCTCAGCAGCAGAAGCAAGATGAGGGGTTGATTGAGCCACTACCAGGAACCCACTATGATATCCTCAAGCACCTGGATCATGTGCCAGCCAAGATCTCCATTCTGGAGTGATAAAGAGGTCTAAAGAGCACCAGGAAGCCCTGAGGAATTTCCTGCAGAAGGTAGTCGTAAATGAAGACATGCTGGCTGATAAGCTACCTAGTGCCCTGGCCATGGTGACTCGCGGGCCGGCAATCACTTTTGCAGAAAGCGAACTAGCACCCCCAGAAGCCAGGAGGCTCCCACTCTGCATCACCCTAGTCATTAATCATGTAGCAGTGGGAGCGGCACTGGTCGATACGGGGGCATCCATAAATGTCTACCCGCTGAGCACTCTGAGGGCCTGCGACCTATCAGAAGGCATGCTAAGACCAACACCAACACCATTGCCGCATATGACAACTCCAGAAGATCCTGTCACGGCATGGTAACTGTGCAAGCTGAACTGGGACCCCTCACCGTCACAGTAGACTTCTACGTCCTAGATATTGATCCCATGTTCAAGGCCATCCTAGGGCGTCCATGGCTGGAAGCGCTCGGGGCTGTGCCATCTACCGCACACCAGTGTCTGAAGTTCCCCTTCCAAGGGCGAATTATCAAAGTCAAGAGCATAGCCACAACCCACTCCATAGATGCCCTCCACGATACCCACCTCCCAGCCGTGTGGCCAGCCAACAAACCCATTGTCTCAGTGCTAGACATCAACTACCCCTGGAGCTACACGTTCCAGTCCAAGCGAGAGGTCAACCTAGCCCGGGTCAATGCGGTCAAGAGAAAAGAGCCACTAAGCACAAAGGGGTGGCAAATTATGATGAAGTTGGGGTATGAAGAAGGCAAGGGCCTAGGGGCAGAGCTACAGGGTATAGTCAAACCCATCCCTGACGTTGTCATGAAGAGCCGATGGGGCTTAGGGTACAGGGAGAAATCCAAACCATGGTCATCCAGCACATCCACTCTTAAGGCCGACCGAGAACCACTCACCTGGACACTCTGGTGTCACTTTATCAGGGGGCCTACCCAACTGGATACAATACTGTGGTAGTCGAGGCAGAACTCTCACAGCACGAGGTGCATGGCCGGAACTTCTCTCGGCACATGGCCCCGTTGCTGACCTATAGAGCCCTAGAAGCCCTCCGTCCAACCAGGAGGAGAAAGACAGGGGACCCAGAAGCTGAGTGGTAAGATGGTTTGACATAGAAGACATCACCATGCCTTCAGCCGACTGTTCTGGGAAGAGGAGAGAACCTGGCCGCCAGCTGCGAAGAGAAGAGTGCTAGATCCACCCATTGCCATCACGTCCAAAAGGCAGCTCATGAGCGATGCCTCAGACATAGGAGAGCCGACATCCCCTACGAAGAGGGGAAGACCATTGATGAGCTCTGGAGAGGCACCTGCCTAGCCATCCACCCATCCCTCCTGGATTCCTCCTTCCCAGTCTAGTCCCATCCTCTCCTCCTTGCTGATCCAGCTGACTCCCCAGCTCCTCACGGCGGCGCACAGCCTCCTCACACCGAGCTCCCACCGGCTGTCCTCTCCGCTCTTCAAGCTGATCCAGGTGACCACGAGGTCACCCTCTCCTGTTGCATGCTCTCCTCGATCTCCAAAAAAAAACGTCCACTTTCAAATGCACGTTGAGGTCGAGGAGCCGGCATACGTCCTGCACTCTTCTGATCAGGGGCACCCCTCGGCTGGGGCTTCCCCTCCTGCTCCTTCATTAGGAGCCATTCTCTTCGAGGACACCATGTCCTCCTCCAGTCCTGTAGAGTCGTCTAGTCTAGGAGAGTCTAGGGTAGGTGAGTCTAGCATTAGGGTAGATAGGCCTAGGGTAGAGAGTCAGGTCAGCCCGCCACCACCAATCCAAGCACCGTCTAGGAAGCAGCGGGGAAAAGCTATTCCCGGAGATATCTTCAAGAGCTAGCTCGGCGGTGTGTCAAGCGCTGCTATTATAGAGGAGTTCACGAGAGAAGCGCTGGTGTTCGAAGAAGTGTTTGAGCAGGATGGGGTGTTCATAGACGACGGATTTGGTGTCTACGAAATAATGAATGATGAGGACCCAGTCGATGAAGAGGATAGCGAAGTAGATGACGCTGCCGAAAAATATGCCAGTGGAGTAAGAAGGTTCGATGAGCCCACAACGGCAGTGGATGAACCTACTAAGGAAGTCAACCTCGGAACAGAAGAAGATCCCAGGATTGTGATTATCTCAGCAAATCTCCCTCCTGATGAAGAAGAGGAACTGGTGCAAATCCTGAGGGAGTACAAGGACACATTCGCCTGGTCTTACGAGGACATGCCCGGTCTAGACCCCTCACTAGTGGAGCACCGACTGGTACTGAAAGAAGGGGCAAAGGCAATCAAGCAGAAACTCAGAAGGTTCCATCCACTCACAGCCCTGAAGATGAAGGACGAAGTAGACAACTCCATAAGGCTAGATTCATCAGGGTAGTGCTCTATCCGAACTGGGTGGCCATATAGTCCCTGTATGAAGAAAGACGGCAAAGTCAGAATCTGCATCGACTTCAGGGATTTGAATAAGGCATGTCCGAAGGACGACTTCCCGCTTCCTCATCTTGATGTGCTTATCGATAACACTGCTGGGTATGAGACCCTCTCATTCATGGATGGATATTCAGGATACAACCAAATCCGTCTATCTCCTGAGGAAGATCAAGAAAACATCCTTCACCACGCCCTGGGGAACGTACTGCTATGTAGTCATGCCGTTTGGGTGAAGAATGCTGGGGCTACTTATCAGAGGGCGATGATGGCCATATTCCACGATATGATCCATGTCTATGTTAAAGTCTACGTGGATGACATCTTGGTGAAGTCAAGAACAGGAGAGAACACCCCGAAATCCTAGCCAAGGTGTTGCAGAGGTCTAGAGTATCAGCTGAGAATGAATCCAAAGAAGTGCGTGTTCGGGGTATCATCAGGAAAGCTGCTGGGCATAGTAGCAAGCGGGGCATTGAGATCGATCCAAACAAGGCCAAGGCAATAGCAGAGATGCCGCCTCCAAAGAACATCTCACAATTAAGAGGGCTAATCGGGCGTTTGCAATTCATCAGAAGATTTATCTCCCAGCATTCGCAAAGATGTCGCCCATTTTATGATCTCTTGAAAGGAGGGGCAAAATTCGAATGGAATGACAAATGCCAAGCAGCCTTCGATGAGCTGAAAAGTTATCTCATGAATCCCCAGTCTTACAGCCTCCTGTACCCGGAAAGCCGCTAATCCTATATCTCTCAGTCATTGAGGACTCCCTAGGAGCTGTCCTGGCACAACATGATGAGTCTGGGAAAGAAGGGCAGCGTACTACCTCTCTAGGCTCTTCAACACCGCCGAATCCAAGTACACCACCGCGGACAAAACTTGTGCCGCACTCGTGTGGGTAGTCCAAAAGCTCAAGCACTACTTCCTAGCCCACGAGGTCAAGCTGATCTCAAGGATGGATCCACTCCGCTATCTGCTTGAAAAGCCCGTCCTTTCTGATCGGCTGGCACGCTGGCAGAGTTTCCTCTCCCAGTTTGACATATCCTTTGTGGTCCAAAAGGCCGTCAAGGGGTATGCCATCGCCGAGCATCTGGCCCATCTCCCACTCCCTCACAGTGACTCCCTCCGAGAGGAATTCCCCGATGAGGAACTCTCAGTCATAATCAAAGACCCCTTCTGGTCCCTTCATTTCGATGGTGCACTCAACTCTCAGGGACGGGGCATTGGAGCCGTGCTGCTTACCCGGAAGGTATTACCATCCCCTTGCATATCAACTCACCTTCCCCTACCAACAATATGTCGAGTATGAGGCTCTCCTTGCTGGTCTCAAGCATGCTTATCTGCTGGGGGCATCGCACCTTAGAATTATAGGAGACTCTCAGCTCGTCCTGCGGCAGGTGCTCTCAACTTACCGCACTCGTGACCCGAAGCTCAAGCCATATCAAGACCTGGTCACGTTGTGGTGAGGCAGTTCGCAAGCTCATCTACATCCACCTCCTCGTTTCCAAAACATCCTGGCCGACGCTCTGGCGTCGCTAGCCTCATCCCTATCCTTCCCTCTGAGTCGCCGGACTGAGACGATCATCGTCCAGCGTCTCGATGTTCCATCTACCCAGGACCCTGGTTTAGCGACCTTAGGGCAACCTTAGAAGAGAGGGCTAGGAAGAGAGGAGCGCAGCAAGTCATGATAATTGAGCTCGAGGAGATCCTGAATGAAGAGGAACTGCCATGGTACTTTGAGATAGAGCAATACTGCAGGGATGGAACGTATCCTGAAGGGGCAAGTGCAGAACCGCAGGGCCATCAGAAGAGCCGCCTTAAGGTACACAGTTGTCGGAGAAGTTCTGTACAGGCGAGCCCTTAATGGAGTCCTTTGAGGTGCCTTACCGATGACGAGGCTTGGAAAGTGGTAGAAGGGGCCCACGCTAGTGAATGCGGAGGGCACGTCAACAGTCAGATGCTAGCAAAGAAGATCGTAGGCAGGGCTTTACTGGCCAACCCTAGAGGAAGACTGTACCATCTACGTCCGTAGGTGTGTCAAGTGTCAACTCCATGCGATAAGATCCATGCCCCTTCCTCCTCACTACATCCGCTCTCCACACCATGGCCATTCTCCATGTGGGCTTTCGACATTGTCGGCCCTCTTGGTGATTCTAATGCTCAAACCAAACAAAAGTCATTTATCCTAACTGCGACTGAGTATTACACCAAGTGGGCAGAAGCTGAAGCCTTCACAGAAATCAAAGCATCCACGGTGTGCCGCTTCATCATGAGAAACATCATCTCGCGGTTCGGATGCCAAGCAGCATCGTCACGGACAATGGGCCGCAATTCATCGCACAAGAGCTCCAGGACCTCTGTAAGAAATACAACATCACGCTGCATCATTCATCGCCGTATTACCCACAAGGCAATGGCCAAGCTGAAGCAACTAACAAAACCCTTCTTAAAATCTTAAAGAAAACCTGTGAGTCGCATAAATTCGCGACTGGCCGGAAAAGCTAATAGAGGCTCTATGGGCCTACCGTACCTCCGTCCGCACCCACGGGGCAAACCCCGTACGCTCTCACTTATGGAATGGAGGCGGTAGTTCCATATGAGATCCTAATTCCTTCACTAAGAGTCAACTAGACAAGGAACTTAATCTTGATGAACGTCGAGAGGCGTTACTAGTCCAGTTGGAACTCTTAGATGAAAGGCGGCTTATGGCAGCCGACCATGTGCTTTCCTATCAAAGGCGAATCTCAAGGTCTTTTCAAAAGAAGGTAATTGAACGAAAATTCCAAGAGGGTGATATGGTCTTGAAAACATTTTCATCAAACCCGGAGGTCCTAGGTCCAAACTACAGCCTAATTGGGAGGGTCCGTACGTTGTGAGGGAAGTCTACCCTGGGAACGCTTACCGCTTAAGTCAATGCTGAGGGCGTCGAGCTGTCACATCCGTGGAACGGGTTGTACCTCAAACGTTTCTATCCTTAGGCCTATAGGTGTGAGGTCACAACACCTAGATCAGGGAGTAGCCCCGTGTCGGAGTCCAAGATACCTCTCTAATCGCCAAGGGTCGCTCCAAGTTAGGATTAACACACACGCACACGGCAAGCCGGATAACTACACTTGGTAGATGCTGCAACTATGCGGGCTCTACTCTAGCGATGCATCGGTCATTCTCTCCAATCGGTCGAAGTGTAGGGGCAAAGGGTTGTAAAGGTGAGGTCACCAACCTACAGCATACCCCGACGAGAGGAAGCCTCAAACAGGGACGGTCAAAATAACAAAGGGGCAAAGAAGCAAAGAAACAAAAAAGAAAAGAAAATCCATAATACAAAAGGGGCATGGCAAAGAGTGGCAAAGTCCTGCGGGACACTAATGAACCGGTCACGCATGCCCCAAAGCAAGTCCATAGCAAAAGACCATAAAGTCCCTCCACAACAGACCCAATCTCCGAAGGGTATGCTGTAGGAAGTAGCCGAACCCAACATCCCTATACTACACAAGACTTTCCTAAAATGATCTTCCATTCCCCCTATAAGACCGAATCACCTCTTGGGTAGGGCTTAATTAGTCGCGACCTTCGACTAAGGGTAGTTTTCCGAGGCGTTGTCACCCCTTACGCACGTCCTAACTTAGGAAGCCCTGTGGCGAGAACCGGAGGTGATCAAAACTCTAAACCAGTGGCTCGAACGGTCTAAGGTTGTGGCCCGAAGATGCGAGTACCTTCCGTCTCGCGTGTCTTATTTTAGGAAGGGCTAACGCCAGCTTTAGGCGCTAACAAAAACTCCAAAAATCAGATATTTCCAAAACTCCAAAAAATCAAAATTTCCAAAACTCCAAAAAAATCAGATATCCAAAACTCCAAAAAATCAAATATTTCCAAAAACTCCAAAAAATCAAAATTCCAAAACTCCAAAAAAATCAGATATTTCCAAAAACTCCAAAAATCAAATATTCCAAAACTCAAAAAAAAAACAGATATTTCCAAAACTCCAAAAAAAGTATTTCCAAAACCCAAAAATCTATTCAAAAAAAAATCAGATATTCCAAAACTCCAAAAAAATCATCAAAATTTCCAAAACCCAAAAAAATCAAATATTCCAAAATTCCAAAAAAAAACATTAAATTCCAAGCCGTTTGCATACATGCATTTCATTTGATTATTCGCATCTTTGCCTATTTAATAAGGCTTAGCCCCTTGACTAATTATCAAGGTCGGTCACTCGTCGCATTTAAGGCAAGGGGCTAAGCCTAAGAACAGATCTAACTTGTCTTGTGGTTGTCTAAGTGTGCAGGACGGAAAAGAAAGCGGCACTCATATCTCGCTCGTCACTCTCACTCAGTCGCAAACCACAAAAGGTTCCATTCCATTCATATCATGTACACCATCATGACAAAAAGAAAAGGTACAAACCCTCAACCACTCTCCCCCGTACCCTCAGGCGGGCGGGGAGATGGAGGGGCATCACCCTCGGCCCGGTCTCGCTCCCCTCTGGCGCTCTCTCGCGCGTCGTCGCTCCTCCTCCTCGTTCCTCCGCCGTCCGGAGGAACCCATCAGGTAGTGCCCAGCGGACCCCGCTGGGATACCGCTCCTGCTAGTCACCGATCGGCTGCGCCCGACCAAGGCCAGGGCCCTCTCCAGACCCCTCATCTCGGATCGCAGCATGTGCCGCGATGCCTCTCCTCCCCCAGCTGGGTGCGGAGGTCCCCGCCTCGGCGCGCAGTCGCGCCGCCTCCTCCGCCTCCTGGCGCCAGCGCGTCGCCTCCGCCGCCTCCTGCTGCCAGCGGGCCGCCGCCTCTGCCTCCTGGCGCCACCGCGCCGCCTCTGCTGCCTCGGGGCGTAGGCGTAGCTCCGCCATCTCCGCCTCCAGCGTGGTCGTCCGCGCCAGGGCGGTCCTCAGCTCCTGCTCCTG
>JACBKR010005878.1:0-15693 GCA_014218235.1 Colocasia esculenta | reverse complement strand
ACTTTCATGATAGGTTGAAACCTTCAATAATTAGCATGCCATGTGTTGTAAATTTGAATGTGTATGTAGAAACCCCTATGACTTATACGTGTATGTTATGAGTAGTGTTGCTTGCTGAGTCTTTGGACTCACTCCTTGCTTCGGCGTACAGGTGTAGTTGGTGACGTGGCACCATTGGAGGAGACGGTGGAGACGGACTCCGAGCGCGGAGATTAGACTTTGGAGTTCCTTGTGACTTGTGTATTTCATAGTATGTAATTTGAACATTGTATTAGAGTATCATGAAAAGAATGTATAAGTGTGGACATTATGTATTTTTATTTCAGCAATTTAAATTATGTGAACTTTTAGTTCTTTATTGTAATTGCAAACTTCATGTATGTTAATGGTGGATGATGAATGAATGGAGACAGTTGTCTTTTACTTCCGCTACTCTGTTGTATATTTCGCGTGTATCTCAGCTGTATGTATCGTTTGGGTAAATGTCCCACTGTGAGGACTCTCGCTATACCGACGTGGGTTGGTATAACCATACCGGTTATAATGAGGGCGTCGTCACAGAGATTGGTATCAGAGCAACCGGTTAAGTTGACAGATTGACATGATATACTTAAGTCATCATCCCCATTGCATGCTAAGTATGTCCACATGTGTAGAAAACACTAATGAGAAGTGAAAGATAGATAAGAAAATGGTTAGAAAACTTAGTAACCTAGCTCTAATGGTGGCTGGAATTTTATTACAGCCATGGCTTTGAGAGGTAGGCGTGGTGGAGCGTCGGCCCGTGAGGACGAGCTGCGACGTGATAAGCAGGCGGAGCAATAGGCCCCGGCACCGCGAGGTCCTATATTTCCCCCACCGCCGCCTGTGGACTACGGAGTATTCATGCAAGGTCTGGTACAAGCCATGGCAGACGCAGGCTCATACCCAGGCATCACTCCAGGCCCAGTTGGAGGCCCAGGTCGAATAATAAACAACTAGTAGTTTGCTATTTAAATTGCATGATATTGTATTTATTGTGTATTGTTATTGTTTAATGTAGCAGGCTCAGGCCCAGCTCAAGACCATGGTGGACCATCCATCATGGAGCGATTCAAGAGAATGACCCCACCTCTTTTAAGGGGGAGAGTGATCCATTATGGCAGAAAGCTGGTTGAGGGAGACGGAAAAATCTTCCAAGCCACAGGTGCCCTGATGAGGATAAGGTGACACTAGCCACCTACATGCTACAGGTAGACTTTTAATTTTGTGATGCTTGTATGTTCTGTTTATTTAGAATTGTTAGTTGGGACTTATGAAGGTGTATTACAGGAGAGAGCGGACGTATGGTGGTCCTCCCTACTTCGTAGATGCTTTGAGGACAGAGCAGTAGACGTGACATGGACGCGTTCGTGAGGCTCTTTCGAGCCAAGTTCGTCCCAGAGCATATCCAAGACAAATTGGAGCAGGAATTTCTCTCCCAGATGCAAGGCTCCATGACCGTGCGCTGGAATACGAGGCAAGGTTTTCTGAACTTTCTAAATATGCAACCGCATATCGTAGAGGATGAGCGCAGGAAGACCAAGAAGTTCGTGATGGGACTCAAGCCATCACTGCAGACGAGACTTGTGGCGTTTGACCACCGCACGCTGGACGAGGCCCTCAGTGCTGCCTGCAGGCAGGAGGGAGAAATGGAGCAATATCTGGAGGAAAAGAAGGCTTCGCAGAAGAGGCCGGCAGCGTCATTCCAGCGGCAGGATAAGAAGAAAGAACGGTGTACCAGACACCGTAGAAACCAGTGGCAGTCAGCAACTCTCAGGTACCTTATGTACGTTCCATGGTGTGAAGAAAGAGTGTCCCCATTGTGGGAAGACACACGGTGGTTTCGAGTGTTGGTTGGTAGCGGTAGATGCTTGAAG
The DNA here is from genome assembly GCA_014218235.1 of Colocasia esculenta. Lineage (NCBI taxonomy): Eukaryota > Viridiplantae > Streptophyta > Magnoliopsida > Alismatales > Araceae > Colocasia > Colocasia esculenta. The sequence goes on along the minus strand of JACBKR010005878.1, from coordinate 13,795 downwards.
TGTGGGAGCAGCGACCACAAGATCAAAGATTGCCCAAGACTCCAGCAGGGAGCTCAGCGTGGAGCGCCCGCACCAGTAGTAGCGGCAGCTGCGCCAGCTACAGGAAGACCTGGAAGGCCTCGAGCCCCAGCTCGAGTGTTTGCTTTGGCACGCGAGGACACGAGCAGGAGGAGCATGTCACCGAAGGTACGGTTTTGCTTTAGGTGTGCACGCTCAGGTTTGTTTGATACGGGTGCTACTCACTCGTTCATTTCCGAGCGGTTCGCTAGGCAGTTAGCCCTAGAGTCAGGCGTAGAGTCTGAGGAGTTAGAGGTCCCTTTGTCTGTGCACACCCCTGCGGTACGGTATCGACTAGGAAGTGCATTCCGTCGTTACCTGTGTGCATTGAGGATAGAGTCCTAGATGGGTGTTTTTCTTGCTAAAGATGAAGGACTATGATGCTATTCTTGGTCTAGATGGCTAGAGGAGCACTATGCGTTAGTGGATTGTCGTCGGAAGAGGATTGTTTTCCGCATTCCTGGTGAGGACGAGTTCTCTCATCCCTTGCCAAAGAACTTAGCGGGAAAGTTAGTTATCTCTGCCATGAAGGCGATGCGCATGGTGAACAAGGGTGTGACGCATTTCTTGCCATTTTGCTAGTGTATGCTAGTACGATGCTGTTCGTCACTGACTCTTGCAGAGATCGATGTGGTGCAGGATTTTCCAGATGTCTTTTCGATGACTTATCTGGATTTCCACCGGATAGGGAGATAGAGTTCACTATAGAGTTGCTTCCAGGCACCTCTCTATCTCGAAGGCCCCATATCGGATGGCCCCTGCAGAGTTAGCCGAGTTGAGGAAGCAATTGCAAGAATTGCTTGATAAGGGATTCATTCGCCCTAGTGCTTCCCCTTGGGGCGCACCTGTATTGTTCGTCAAGAAGAAAGACGGGTCACTTAGGTTGTGTATTGATTAGAAAGCTAAACCAAGTGACTGTGAAGAACAGGTACCCCTTACTCAGATCGATGATCTGTTTGACCAGTTGCAGGATGCATCAGTCTTTTCTAAGATTGACTTGCGATCTGGTTATCATCAGCTGCGGATTAGGAGTGAGGATGTGTCCAAGACGGCATTTAGATCCCGTTATGGACATTATGAGTTATGGTCCTTCCTTTCGGATTGACCAACGCCCCTGCAGTGTTCATGGATCTCATGAACGGGTGTTTAGTCCGTATTTAGATAGCTTTGTTGTTGGTTTATTGATGACGTGTTGGTCTATTCTCCGGATGAGGCCACACATCGTCAGCATTTGAGGTTAGTCTTAGAGGTTCTCCGTGAGCACAAGCTGTATGCGAAGTTCAGCAAGTGCGAGTTCTGGTTGCGCGAGGTTCACTTTCTCGGGCATGTCATCTCCGGCGCTGGTGTAGCTGTTGATCCAGCAAAGGTCCAGATAGTTATGGATTGGGAGATTCCCCAGACTCCTTCAGAGATTCGTAGTTTCATTGGGTTAGCTGGTTATTATCGGCGATTCATTGAGGGTTCTCATCCATCGCCGCCCCTTTGACAAAGCTGACCAGGAAAGTGAGAAGTTCGTATGGTCTGAGGCATGTGAGCGTAGCTTCAGCTATTGAAGGCTAAGCTTACTCTACTCCGGTATTGGTATTGCCTAGTGGTCCAGAAGGTTTTGCCATTTATACGGATGCATCTCAGATTGGTTTAGGCTGTGTACTCATGCAGCGAGAGGAGGGTAGTGTGGCTTTCTCGTCAGTGAAGGAGCATGAGAGGAACTATCCGACTCATGATTTGGAGCTCGCAGCTGGTTCATGCACTAAAGATCTGGAGGCACTATCTTTATGGTGTCAGATTTGAGGTGTTTATCGACCACAAGAGCTTGAAGTATCTTTCTCCCAAAGGAATTAAACCTGAGGCAGAGAGATGGATCGAGTTCTTGAAGGACTATGACTTCGACCTTCAGTATCATCCTGGAAAGGCGAACATCGTAGCTGATGCTCTTAGTAGAAAGAGGTCTTCGCTCCAGCAGGATTGGAAGATGTTGGAGGATGCAGCGTGCTCTATGACCGAGTTAGAGCCATCGCTGTGTCAGGCTTTTGTAGCTCAGCTATCCCTTAGATCCTAAGTCTTGGATGAGGTGATTGAGCAGCAGAAAGCCGACCCTAGATTGTTAGAGTTAGTGGGTAAGGCGGGCATTGCTCGTGATGAGGACGGTGTGATTAGATTTCAGCACCGTGTTTGTGTTCCTGATGTAGTAGATGTCCGTGAGCATGTGTTAGCGGAGGCTCATAGATCACGATTCTCTATTCATCTGGGTAACACTAAGATGTATCAAGACCTGAAGAGATCATTTTGGTGGTCCGGCATGAAGGAGGATGTTGCGGATTATGTGTCTAGATGTCTAGTATGTCAGAAAGTGAAAGCCGAGCGGCAGCGACCATCCGGCCTGATGCAGAGGATGGATTTCCCGTGTGGAAGTGGGAAGCTGTCACTATGGATTTCGTATCGGGTTTGCCTCGATCTAGAAGGGGCAATGATTCGATTTGGGTGTTGTAGATAGATTCTCAAAGACTGCTCATTTCTTGCCTATGAAGAAGAAGCAGTCAGTAGAGAGTTTAGCTAGATTGTATGTTAGTGGTATCATTAGATTGCATGGTGTGCCGAAGTCGATCATTTCGGATCGAGATCCGAGATTTACTTCAAGATTGTGGAAGGGTCTTCAGGATGTTAGGTTCGGAGCTTAAGCTCAGTTCGGCGTTTCATCCCCAGACCGTTGGACAGTCCGAGAGGACTATCCAGACGCTCGAGGATATGTTGAGAGCGTGTGTTCTGGATTGGAAGGATGATTGGGAGCGTCATTTACCTCTTGTGGAGTTCACATACAACAACAGCTTTCATGCTAGTATTGGTATGGCTCCATTCGAGGCGTTGTATGGTAGGCCCTGCAGATCTCCTTTATGTTGGGAGGAGACTGGTGATAGGCAGTTGATCGGACCGGAGTTAGTCAGGAAACTTCGGATAAGATTCACTTATCAGGAAGAGGCTCGTTGCGGCACAGGATAGGCAGAAGAGTTATGCCGACAACAGAAGGAAGGATTTGGAGTTCGAGGTTGGCGATCATGTCTTCCTGAAGATATCGCCTACTCGTGGAGTTGTCAGATTTGGCAGCATAGCAAGCTAAGCCCTAGATTCATTGGCCCATATGAGATTCTCAGACATTGGGCAGCGTGGCGTATGAGCTAGCTTTACCCCCAGCTTTGGCTAGCGTTCACCCTGTATTCTACGTATCTATGCTCAGGAATATGTCCGAGATCCGTCTCATGTGATTAGTCATGAGCCAGTGGAGATCCAGCCAGATCTTTCGTATGTCGAGCAACCGGTGGCCATTCTTGACCGGAAGGTTCAACATCTCCGGACAAGAGTATTGCATCGGTGAAAGTTCTATGGCGGAACTTCTCACGCGAGGAGGCTACTTGGAGCTTGAGGATGCGATGAAGAAGAAGTATCCCCTTTTGTGAGTAGTGTCGTTCTAACTTCAAGGATGAAGTTTCTTTAAGGGGGAGAGGGTGTAAGGCCCTCGAATTTCCGTCGCATTATTTGTGTGTATGTATATTTGTGCTTGTGTATGTATAGACATATTTACGTACGTATTGATTAGTACAAGTACGTGTGCATATGCTTATTAGATATAAATAATGCATGTATTGAATGGTGATAGTATGGATACACTACCTTATACATATTGCATGTATATATGCATGGTATGCATGGTTTTCTGCATATTTTAGACTTCTGGCCGAAGGCCATCTTGGCGTCAACCCCTGGCCGTTGAGGTGTCAGCGTCCAGACATGGACGCCAACACTAATCCTGGCGTCCAGCGATATGGACGCCAATCTCTCTGGCCTGCATGCGCAGCAGAGCTGCACTTCTGAAACAAGAAGCCAGCCATTGGGGGGCTGTCCCCAACGGCTCTGAGGGCTGTCAAGTCACCCTAAGAGTGGGAGAGAGGCCTCTCCTTAAGTCTGAACCAGGAACTACCTTTCCCACCCCTCTCTCTTCACCCTTGCAAGAGGAGAAAAGAGAGAAAAAACCCTAGAAGAAAACTGAGAAAACCCACGCTTGCACCCAAGAATCTGACTCCCTGGAGCTAGATCCGCCATCTTGTCCGACAAGAGATAGCTGAAGCAAAGGAGGAGGCTTCCCGACATCCCCCTACTGTGGAGATCATCCAGGAGCCCGGAAGAAGATCTAGAAGGCGTTTCTGCTGCCTTCTTGGGGACTGCCAAGGAGGCTTCTCCGAGCACTTTGATCCTTTGAAGCAATTTTTAAAAGGCAAGTGACCTAACCATGATGTCCCCGTATGTGTCTAGGCGTTTCTAATAATTTTATAATTTTCCCTTGAGTCCTAGACCCTCCCATTCACCCAAACTTGAGAGCTCGGGTCTGTGTTTCTGCACAGACCTGCATTGACGGCAAGGTCAATGGACGCTGAGATCATGCTTGGCGTCCATCGACCATGCCGCTGACCCTGAGTCAGCGGCCAGAGACTGCCGCCAAGTTCCTCTGGACAGAACAGTGACCTGTTCTGCCCTTCCTATACACTATTTTCGGTATGGTTTCCGTGATGAGGATATATGGTAACCCTATACACTATGTATATTGTTATTTGTGGTGTGTGGATGAGTGTGATGTGTGGTGATGGATGTTAGAAGAGTGTATTCCATGAATTTATAAGCATGACTTGTTGGTGATCTTGCCAAATTTATGTTTATGATTAGGATAGTCTGAATGCCTCAGTTTTATTAGATCATGAAGATTAGTGGATCAGTGTACATGTACTCAGTTTTGATAATTGTCCATGCTTGAATAAATTGCTAATAACTCGGTTCGGTAAATAAAACGGCATGCAGAATGATTTGTGGTGATCGATCTATAGATGTATGATTTAGGGTAAATTCTGCATTCTCAGATCATGTATGCGACAGTAATCTCTGTTCAAACAGTAAGTGGCAAAATTGCATGATTGTTAAACTCCATGTTAACTTAAATTGTGAATGGCATGCGAAATAAGTATTTGATTTTCTGTAAATTTTATTAGCTCATAAAAATCTGAAAAATTGAGTATATGACTTGAACCCGAAATGGCATGTGGTTAAATTTCAGGTCATTTGGACCAGTACTTAAGGAGTTATGTATTTTCCATGTGAAATATAGTAATCTATAATGTTTCGTAATGTGATTGGATATGCTTAAACCCAACTTGATGATGAAATTACTGTGTGTTAAGCTCCTGAAATATGTAGTGCCATGTCAGGAAAAACAGAGAAATGCATATAGTGAGAAAGTGAATGAGATGGAAAGTGCTATGTGTAAAACCATGTGTAAATCGGTAAAATGTGTAAATGTGTAACTGTGCCATGTGACACTGCTTCCGTAGAGGGCGTGGAGCTGTATCAGGGAAAAGTCCCCTTGAGAAAGTTCAATGTGTAAGTGACCCTAAGGGCATTAGGGGAAATTCTGGAGGTGGACAAGTACCAATGGTTAGGTGGAGACTTGTTCTCCCGGTCTGCGCAGTCCAAGAGTCGCATTGGAATGCCTAGATGGCGTCTATGTGTAATGTGATGTATATGTCCTCCTTGTGGTTTGGACTATGTGTCACGGCACCTAAAATGTGTAATGTGTATGTGTCCATGTGTAAATGTGTATGTGAACAATGTGAATGTGTATGTGCAAGTGAATAACCATGTGAAGAGAAAAACTTGTGTAAAGAAAATGTGAAACTCTAAATGTGAAAATATGTTGTTGAAATCCATGAAAGACAAATTTGAAACCATGTGAAATCAGTGAATTCATGTCGTTATCATCATGTTTATATGTGCAAAAATGTCTAGAATCCATGTTAGGGATAATTGATGAGCACGTATGCAAGTGGCATGATTGGTTGTTCACATGATTTGTTTTAAGCGATATTGTAGCTCTCATGTGTAGGTTTACAGCCATTAAACCATGTGAAACCAGCAACTTAAACCATGTGAAAATGTCTATGTATAGGCTTAAGAACATGTAAAACTCATGCTAGTTTGTTGTTCCTTTCATATATGCACAATGTCCATGTTGGTAGCTCTCATGTCTTGGTCCTTTAAAGACAATTTTCATGAGTAAATTAAATGGAGAGAATGTGATAGGTAAAGTGTTATTCTTAGAAATCTGAAAGCATGATCCATGTATCAAATTGTAAAACTTTCATGATAGGTTGAAACCTTCAATAATTAGCATGCCATGTGTTGTAAATTTTGAATGTGTATGTAGAAACCCCTATGACTTATACGTGTATGTTATGAGTAGTGTTGCTTGCTGAGTCTTTGGACTCACTCCTTGCTTCGGTGTACAGGTGTAGTTGGTGACATGGCACCGTTGGAGGAGACGTGGAGACGGACTCCAAGTGCGGAGATTAGACTTTGGAGTTTCCTTGTGACTTGTGTATTTCATAGTATGTAATTTTGAACATTGTATTAGAGTATCATGAAAAGAATGTATAAGTGTGGACATTATGTATTTTTTTTCAGCAATTTAAATTATGTGAACTTTTAGTTCTTTTTGTTAATTGCAAACTTCATGTATGTTAATGTGGATGATGAATGAATGGAGATAGTTGTCTTTTACTTCCGCTACTCTGTTGTATATTCGCGTGTATCTCAGCTGTATGTATCGTTTGGGTAAATGTCCCACTGTGAGGACTCTCGCTATACCGACGTGGGTTGGTATAACCGTACGGTATAATGAGGGCCGTCACAAAGAACCTCAAAGATAGAGAGGCGGAGGAAAGGGAGTTGAGATGCAGGAGGTGAGTGGATGGAGAGGAAAAGGTGCTGGTGAGGAGATGTTTCTAGGTGTGGTTGCTTAAAGGTTGGAGGTGCAGGTGGAGTAGTGGAGGCTGAAGGAGGGATGTAGGAGTAGGGGTTTGAGAGGAGAAGAATTGGGGGCACTGGATCTACAACAGGTTCTTCTGCTAGAATCTGCTTGTCCCTGCCGACTCGGATGGTCCTGACCCTCAGCTGAAGGCCTGATGGCCCTTGCTCCTGACTGAGGGCCCGGATGGCCCTGACTCCAAGGTACTTCTTCTGAAACCACAGATGGCCCTTCCATTTCTGCAGCTGATGTAGGAGGCTCAGAAGATGGAGTGCTTGAGCTTTTATAACTTGCAGAACTTCTGAAAGTAGGCCTTCATAGATCCCATTTCCTTATTGAACCATTTCATTGCATTCCTTACTGAAAACAACTCTTTTGAGGTGGAGGCCTGGCTCATGAAAATTGATTGACATCGACTGCAGAGAGCACAGAATTTCTCCTTGAACATTAGTCTTTCTATGACAGGCTTTAGTTGTATCACAATCTTCTGCCTCTGGGTCCTTTGAAATGGAGCATCTGCAAGAAGGGAAGTTCTAGAGCAACTTCCTTCCCTTTCTCCTTGGCTTGGTTCACAGGAGCCTGAACTTCATCAAAATTGGCATCCTCATCAGATTCTGAGGAGCTAGCCGTTTCCCCATCTCGGAAATGTTCTTCTGGGGGGTTTTCAGTGCTCTCCCCCTGAGGTATGCCTTCATTTCCTTCCAATGAAGTGCCTAGACTGGAGGTAACCTGCCATTGGTACAGAGTTTCTTCTGGGATATTGGGCTAACAGACTACTCCCCCTCAATAGGGCATCTTCTGCAATACTTCCATGCTCCCCTGAATGGGAGCTGTTGCCCAGCTAGCTAGCCCAGAGGGGGGGTGAATGGGTTATTAAAACTTCGATCTTTGATTAAAACCTGTCTACTGAAAAGATTGCACAACTTAATAACAAGGTTAGAGTTAGAGCAAATAAGATAACAATCACACAAAAACACATCCACAAGACACAAGGATTTTATCCTGGTTCGGAACTCCTCTCCACAGGAGACCTACGTCCAGTCCCTGAGCAACACCTCAGGATTTTACTAACAAGGGTACAATCCCCCTTAAGGATCCTTACACCCAGCCTCAACTGGTCTTCCTTCAGCCTGAAGGGAACAACAACCACCCTGGATACCACCAGGTCTTCCTTCGTCCAGAAGGGAACAACAACCACCTGGATACCACCAGGTCTTCCTTCGTCCAGAAGGAACACAAACTAATCAGAAAAAGGTTGTGAAAACAGGCTTCAGATTCTGGCTTGACCAGCTACAACCTGAAGCTCCTAAGCCCCGAGAGAGAAGAGATTTCAAGGTTTTTCTCTCCAAGGACCACACAGGCTCTTACAAATATGAGAAGATTTCTGTGAGCACAGAGAGCTAGGAGCTTTGAACAAGGTTTTTGAGTGGAGGCTTCGCTCTTCTTCAAAGTTCTAAGATTGAGAGAGATGATTCCTTCTTCTTCTAAAATCAAGCGATGTTGCTCTATCAGTTCTTTTCTTTTCGTCTTGAGTCTTCTATTTAAGCTGCTGATTCAAATTCGAACGTTGAAGTGCCCGTTGTCTCTTATCCTTGTGTACGTTAGACTGGTTACTGAGGAAGCTTCTGATCGTCGTCTTTATCCTGGTGTACACGCCAAAGAGATGTCATAGAACTTTGTATCTTGTGTCCAACGTTGTCCAGATGAGTCTTGTCAGATATCTGTAAGCACATCATTCATAAATAGAAGACAGCTAGGACTGCTGTCTATTGTTAGTTGAGATGGAACAGATATTGCAGTATATAGCAAAGCTCCTTTCTGTCCAAGAAAAAGTACGTAGACAGAGTAGCATAGAAATGGAAGATATTGTCTGCATGCATGGGAGATACGATCGGAGAGCATTTAATGCAAAGCAGTCACGGACAAGATATGACTTTGACTTTTCAACGCTATTAAAAAGCATTATACTGATGCATCAAGAAATTCGATAAAGAAAATCTTGCTGACTTCATAACTTATGAAATCGTTATGAGTTATAGCAAGTCGTTATGAACTGTAAAGAAATCGTTGTGATAACTTATGAAGTCGTTGCGCGTCTAAAGAAATCGTTGCAAGAAATCGTTATGACTAGTAAAGAAATCGTTACGCGAAATCGTTATGACTAATAAGAAGTGTTACGCGAAATCGTTATGACTAATAAAGAAATCGTTACGCGAAATCGTTATGACTAAAAAGAAGTCGTTACGCGAAATCGTTATGACTAATAAAGAAGTCGTTACGCGAAACGTTATGACTAATAAAGAAATCGTTATGCGAAATCGTTAGGACTAATAAAAGAAGTCGTTACGCGAAATCGTTATGACTTCTAAAGAAATCGTTACGAGGTCTAAAGAAGTCGTTACGGCTAGAGAGTCGTTGCGGGTTCTAAAGAAATCGTTACGAGGTCTAAAGAAGTCGTTGCGAGTTCTAAAGAAATCGTTACGAGGTCTAAAGAAGTCGTTACGGCTGAAGAGTCGTTGCGAGTTCTAAAGAAATCGTTACGAGGTCTAAAGAAGTCGTTACGGCTAGAGAGTCGTTGCGAGTTCTAAAGAAATCGTTACGAGGTCTAAAGAAGTCGTTACGGCTAGAGAGTCGTTGCGAGTTCTAAGAAATCGTTACGGTAACGATTCGAGTGTTCCGGTCAAAGGGAAGTCGTTCTGCTTATCAAAGAAGTCGTTACAGGGACTTAGATAGAAATGATGGGACTTACCATTGTCTTGATCTTTCATTTTTCTTTTGCTTTCTGTTCTCAAGGCTCAAGAAATCCATTAGTGTTATTTTGTTAATCATCAAAATTAATATATAAATAAATGGAAATATTATTATGGGGACATTTGGTCATCAATCTCCCCTTTTTGATGATGACAAAATATACTAAACATCAGACAAAGAATGAAATATGTGTTTCAGATTTATGTTAGTTGTCTCCCCCATTTTGTCATTAGGCAAAAAGATAAGCGTGAGACAAAGAAGAGAGAAAGATGTGTATTAAGAAGGAGAAAGATAATACAGAGGAGATACAAGGAGGCATGCTGTGAGATAACAGCCCATGCCTTGATCTCAAGATCCTCAAATTTGCAGAAACACTCCAAAGGTAACTGAGAAGGAGGGTCCCAGGGAAGGGATTCCTCTGAATGTAGAGTTGCCTTTGCTGCTCTATGAACTTCTCATATGAGTTTTGTCCAAAATAAATCTGAAGTAAGTACTCTTGCCAAAACTGGCCCTATGGAGAAATCTGTCCAAGAAACTGGATAGTGAAGTTGGTGTTTAACAGATCCTGCTTTAAGGCATAGAAGGCAGAATATCTAGCTGCCCAGACAGCATAGAGCTCTGGTAAGGGTGCGATGGAATTGAGATCCATAAAGGCTTCTGCAGAAAGGATCGGCTTCCTCTGACTAACCAGATCTTGATTGATAGCTTCCAGTTGCTGATGAGAGGCCCGATATAGAAGCTCCCATTCTGATGAGATGAGTCGTTCACACTCAGAAATGAGTGGAGCTAAGGTCAGGGAAGAGATGCGGCCAGAGTGATATTCTCTGAAGATGAACCGCAAGAAGGAGGGAGATCGGCCCTGCTTTGCTGACATTCGGCCCAGCTGCCTTGCAAACATGTCGAGAGATGAGATCCAGCATCTGAATTAAGCACTAAGGAGTGCAGCTTCGGCAGAAGAACTGGAACTCAGCCTTGAAGGAGACAAAATCTACTGTAAAAGGAAGGTTGAGAGGGTCTCTGATTGCAGCACAGTAATCTGTGAGTTGAACTGGCAAAATTGCACTTCTGGAAGTTTTGTTCAAATAACAGAAGTCACTGTACAACTGAAAGCTCGGGCAATGCGAATTTCCTTCAAATGAAGGATCCCCAGGAGTTCTTGTGCTGGAAGATGAACCACTCAGAGAAGGTGAGTGGGTGATCTCTGTGAGAGAGGGATTCGGCCCTGCTGACAGGTATTTTGAGTACTGAGCCCTGTTCCCTTTGATGGCTGCCCACTGATCTTCAGTCTTGAACTCAGTGCCCTCAAAGATTTTGGACTTGAAAGGTTGAGATATCTGAGTAAAAGGAAGAACAATGGCTAGGTGTTCGGAGAGGTTGAGAAAAGGAATACCATAAATGTAAAAGAATGCATTTCTGGAGGTATTCTCTGTAGATAGGTCTTCTCTTAGGATCAAGGGTAAGAGTACCATAAAGGAGGATAGAGAGAGCAGAGGAAGTGCTTAGAGAGGAAGAGGTTTTTCTCTTTTCAGGACAGGACTAGGAGGGTCAGTCCTGTGAATGTGAGAGGCTGTGGAAAGAATGGTGAGGAGAGTGTTCCTTTCAAAAGGTGTCGGAACATTGGTGTCAAAAATACCAAGAGGCAGAGGTTTTACTGGAGGAAAGGTAACAGAATTAGGAGGAGTAGGAGGATAGAACAAGTGTTTAGGATTAAAGGAAGAGGTTGATGAGGATGAGATGATTGAGTTTGAATAGGAGAAGGTTGAGGAGTTAATGAGGATGAAGCTGAGATGAGAGCTGGAGAGGTGAGAAGGAGGGTTGAGAGGAAGTAGAGGATGAGGAAGGTTGGTGCGAGGCATGGGATGTTTTATGGTTGGTGGAGCAGGAGGTGCAGTAGGAGGAGATGAAAGTGTGGAGAGGGTGGAGAGGCAAGAGATGAAGAATCAGGGGCCTTGGAGACAGACACAGGCTCTTTCCTTGACCTTACTTTCTCTGACTGCAGGAGATGGTCCTGAAGACCCTGAGGCTGCCACTGGTCCGGGTGACCCTACAACTGATGGCCCTGATGGCCCTGACCCTTGAGCTGGCGGCCCTGTTGGCCCTGAGACTTCTGCTGGAGGCCCTGGTGGCCTAGGAACTTCAGCTTGAGGCCTGGTGGCCTAGGAACTTCAGCTGAGGCCTGGTGCCTAGGACTTCAGCTTGAGGCCCTGGTGGCCTAGGAACTTCAGCTTGACGGCTCAGAGTAGGTGCAGAGGGACACCACTAGACTTTGAATACTGGCCAGCAAATTCTTCATATCAGACATTTCCTTATTGAAATACCTCATTGCATTTCTTATTGAGGATACGTCTGAGGAGGGTGACACTTGATTTGAGACAATTCCTTGTAACCATTCTGAACTGATCAAATCTCTCCTTGGGCTTTTAGCAAGGCCATAACATGCTTCAACTTTATTTTCCTATGGCCCTTCCTTATCTCCTGTGAACAACCTTTCTCTTACCTGGCTGAGAGACAGCTCCTCAAGATTTATAGCGCACTTGGGCCTTCATTCTCTGGCCTTCACTCTCAGCATGCTCCCCCTGAATGGGAGCAGGGACTTCAAAACTTTCTGGCTCCCCCTGAGCAGGAGCTTCTTCCAAGACGACATCTTCATCAGGTCCACCTGCCTGAGAAGAGACTGAGATGGAGGGGATGGAGTCCAATACCTCTCTTAAAATAGAGGTGACTAAGGTGGTGGGCGAGGAATCTGCCACACCAGCTGCACCCTCTTCCAATTGAGCTTCGGATTGGCATCCCACCGCTGACTCAACTGGTTCTTGCTCTGCTGGACTTGCTGCTTCATGCTCTGCTTCTACTGCCTCTGGAATATCTGCAATAACTGCTTCTCCTTCAGCCACAGAGGATTTCGACCAAACTCCTTCTTGCACTGAAAAGCCACTTTTCTTCAGGTTTCTGGACCTTATAGACTGGCCCATCTTTTCAGCTACCGCCCCTGACAGATCTACTCCAAAGTGCTTGAAAATCTTGGTCAGAAGATGGGCAATGAAGGGAACATTCAACTTGCTCTTTGTTTCCCATAACTGAGCATGTGCAAACCATCATTCGCTCAGTCATCACTGCGGCCAGGTTTATCTCTTTGTTCTGGATTGCCCAGAACATTATGTCCGAATTGCCCTAGTGCAGAAGAAAAGGTAGCACTACGGGGAACTAAGATTTGGCAGACTATAAGTACAAAGTGCAGCAACCGTTGAACGCGGACATCTGATTAATATCCAGCTTCCCATCCTTCAACTTAAATCCTGGACCGATGATCCCGAGACCTTGACTTCATCATTCACAGAGTGAATGCCACTAAATCCTGAGGTCTCACTCCAAACAGATCACGCAACAGCTCATGGGTTATTCTGATTTGGATACCCTTGACAGAGGAAACAAGGGATCCATCTGCTTCTGACTTCAGACATGTAGAAGGCTTTTACCAAGTCCGGTACTTACCTCACTGAAGGTGACCACATCCATCCACTGCGATCTTCTTATAGTATCAACTAGCCTGGCCATGCCACTCTTCTCAAGATTCTGAACATCCACCGCCTTATTTCCGCAAATCTTTGTCTTCACAAAAGTAAATCTTTCTTGCTCCTTTGGGGATAATACTCAGCACTGTAGCCCCAACACTTCCGGAGATCAACGGAGCGGCCATGGGTGCAGAGAAGAAAAGATTCTGGAAGGGAGGATGATGGAGGGGACGGAAGTTTTCGAAGGAGTTCTTCGCGGGAGAGAAGAAGGCTTCGAAAGTTGCAGAGAGACGATCCCAAATCGTTAGGGCATTTGCTTTAGGTGAACAGATAGAGATAAAAGGGGTAAAGGTGGAAGGCGAATCGATCTCAAACGGTTTGGATAAATTAATATTACTTTAATGACGGGAGCGCCAAAAGGCGGCAAAGGTAGAAAGCGACAAAAAGGTTTGACAAGTCAAACAGCTTTCTACACAGAAGCGGTCAAAGCATATAGATAACCAGAGTTTGTTTAACTTTAACGGAGAGAGAACTTTCATTTAATCTGAAAGATTTATATGTCAATAAATCACAGAAATTCTTCACAAATTGCACATCCCTAGTTCCCTTCTAAGAGATGTAAATCTCTCTT
>JACBKR010005877.1:0-16844 GCA_014218235.1 Colocasia esculenta | reverse complement strand
TATGAAACCCTTTGAGTCCATGACACTTAAGTAAATGCAAAGAGAAGTAGTTGAGCAAGCACAAACAAACAACCAGACAAACAAACAAACACAACTCAATACTCAGAAACAAAAGCTGCTCAGTTCAAATCAGATCGATGTAACCCTGCTCTGATACCAATTGAAGGATCGAAATAAATGTGTGGAAAAGATCTAGAAGGGGGGGATGAATAGATCTTAGCCACTTTTGCGGAAGCTTAAATAATTTTTAAACTATTTAGAATCAGAGGCAATGTTATCAGTGAAAAGCTACTGATCTGATTAGATTGGAGTGGGTTGAAAAACTTAGATGTGAATCAAGTTAATTAAGTGAATTAAAAACGAATCCTATGCAAGCATCTAGCGGATGAATCAGTCAAACCACAGAAAACAAATGCACAAGGATTTTTAGGTGGTTCGAAAATCACCCATGTGATTCCTACCCACCCCTCCACAACCCGTGAGGATTCACTAACACAACTGGGTAACACACCCACTGGAGCCTGACAACTCCAACATTGAAGAGCTTACAACTCACACCACTTCTAGAGCAAGACTACTCTAGAACAACTGAGCAAGACTGCTCAACCACACTTGAGTTTGACAACTCAACACTGAGCACACCGGCTCACACAACCTGAGCACAAAGCTCACACATAGACTTGCTAGACACCAACTTAAGACAAGATCTCCTAGCAACAGATCTAGTCGAAATTTGAGAACACTAATGAGAATTATGCAGAAGCACTTGCATAATCTCAAGAGATATCTCAGAAGAACAGAAGTAAAGTAAAATGTATTGAAAGGCTTCGTTCTTCAAGTGTACTCCTTGTAGAAGCTTGGATTGGGAAGAAGCTTGTAAACATGAAGTCCAAGACAATGCTCTGCAATCTGGGAGGTTGGACCTTCCTTGAATTCTTCTCCAACGATGGCTTCTACTTGATCTGCTTCCTTGAGATGCTTCAAAGGCTTCTTTAAAGATCAACCACAATTCTCACACCTTGAATGGTGAGAAGAGGTCTTCAGAAACTCCAGGAAGGCAGAGGAGGAGACACGAACTCTTATGGCCGCCAGGAATTTTTCAGGAGGCTCTAAGAGGTTGGTTGGGTCTCTCTCTTTGAAGCAGGCCAAAAAGGACCTTTTATACCCTTAGGATTCCAAAGATACCCTTTTGGGGTACAAGGGCACGCTTTCCAAGAGAGATTCTGATCGCCCTAAAGACACGTGGCAGCCATCAGCTCTTAGGATGAAAAGTTTCCGTAGTGTGTCGACTTGCCCTGGTGGTTGTGTCGACACACTATCCCAAAGGTAGAAAACCTGTTCTGGGAGAGAGGTCCCGTGTCGACCTGCTCTTGAGTGTGTCGACCTGCTGCCCCAATTCCTCAAACTGGCTGTTCTGGGAACTGGGTCTAGTGTCGACCTGCCTGCCCTGGGAGTGTGTCGACCTGGGTACCCTTGATCTCTGGAAAACTGCCACTCGTGTCGACACACTCTTGACATGTGTCGACACACTCTTGACATTTTTTACACAATTTTTTCTTTGAATCTGTGTTGATGTGTCGACACCATTGATGGGTGTGTCGACACATCTTTTGCATAAAAATGTTTGTACCTGAAAAATAACACATATATCATTAGTTAAATGATTTATCATGACTATAAATGATAAATGTGATTTGCAAAATACTTTTTGAATATGAATTTCAGGTATGATGTTTTTGACATGCTTCAATTAAATTGCTTTAAGAACTCTCCTTGTCATCATCAAAATAGGAGGGAAATGATATGAATTTGCATTCAACCCAACAAAAAAATGAAAAACTTCGATTGAGGGACCAAAATTAGAAATACTCTTCCATTGGCCTCCGGTTTGTTCCAATACGGTTGGGTCATGAGTGTGACTTGTGGAAACTGACGGAGTTCAATTCGGACTCCCGGTTTGACCCGACGCTCCAAGTCGTCTTAACCAAGTTAGTTTAGTTAAAAAATGAAAAACTTCGGTTTGAGGGTCCAATGTTAGAAATATTATTCCTATTGGCCTCCGGTTTGCTCCAGCTCGGCCGGGCCGATGAGTGTGACTTGCGGAAACTGACATAGTTCAATTCGGACTCCCGGTTTGACCGCGACGCGCCAAGTCATCTTAACCAAGTTAGTTTAGTTAAAAAATGAAGAACTTCGGTTTATGGGTCCAATATTAGAAATACTCTTCCGATGGCCTTCAGTTGTGTCCAGTACGGTCGGGCCGATGAAGTGTGACTTGTGGAAACTGACGAAGTTCAATTCGGACTCCCGGTTTGAGCGTCGACGCTCAAAGTCACAATAAACAAGCTAGTTTAGTTAAGAAATGAAAAAATTAGGTTTGTGGGTCTAAAATTAAAAATACTCATCCGATTGGCCTCCGGTTTGTTCCAGAACGGTCGGGGCGATGAGTGGACTTGTCGAAACAGATGGAGTTCAATTTGGATTCCCGATTTGAGCTCGACGCTCAAAGTCACAATAAACAAGCTAGTTTAGTTAAGAAATGAAAAAATTAGGTTTGTGGGTCCTAAAAATAAAAATACTCATTCGATTGGACTCCGGTTTGTTCCAGAACGGTCGGGGAGATGAGGTGGGACTTGTGGAAACCGACGGAGTTCAATTTGGACTCCTGGTTTGAGCTCGACGCTCAAGTCACAATAAACAAGTTAGTTTAGTTTAGAAATGAAAAACTTAGGTTTGTGGGTCCAAAATTAAAAATACTCATCCGATTGGCCTCCGGTTTGTTCCAGAACGGTCGGGGCGATGAGTGTGACTTGTGGAAACTAACGGAGTTCAATTCGGATTCCCGGTTGAGCTCGACGCTCAAAGTCACAATAAACAAGTTAGTTTATTTAGAAATGAAAAACTTAGGTTTGTGGGTCCAAAATTAAAAATACTATCCGATGGCCTCCGGTTGTTCCAGAACGGTCGGGGCGA
This sequence comes from Colocasia esculenta, assembly GCA_014218235.1. Taxonomy (NCBI): domain Eukaryota; kingdom Viridiplantae; phylum Streptophyta; class Magnoliopsida; order Alismatales; family Araceae; genus Colocasia; species Colocasia esculenta. The sequence continues at coordinate 13,871 of JACBKR010005877.1, read as the reverse complement.
TGAGTGGACTTGTGGAAACCGACGGAGTTCAATTTGGACTCCTGGTTTGAGCTCGACGCTCAAAGTCACAATAAACAAGTTAGTTTAGTTTAGAAATGAAAAACTTAGGTTTGTGGGTCCAAAATTAAAAATACTCACTCTCGCGATTGGCCTCCGGTTTGTTCCGAATGTCGGCGATGATTGTGAGTTTTGGAAACTGACGGATTTTAATTCGGACTCCCGGTTTGAGCTCGACGCTCAAAGTCACAATAAACAAGTTAGTTTAGTTTAGAAATGAAAAACTTAGGTTTGTGGGTCCAAAATTAAAAATACTCATCCGATTGGCCTCCGGTTTGTTCCAGAACGGTCGGGGCGATGAGTGTGACTTGGGAAACTAACGGAGTTCAATTCGGACTCCCGGTTTGAGCTCGACGCTCAAGTCACAATAAACAAGTTAGTTTAGTTTAGAAATGAAAAACTTAGGTTTGTGGGTCCAAAATTAAAAATACTCATCCGATTGGGCCGGTTTGTTCCAGAACGGTCGGGGCGATGAGTGTGACTTGTGGAAACGACGAAGTTCAATTTGGACTCCTGGTTTGAGCTCGACGCTCAAAGTCACAATAAACAAGTTAGTTTAGTTTAGAAATGAAAAACTTAGGTTTGTGGGTCCAAAATTAAAAATACTCATCCGATTGGCCTCCGGTTTGTTCCGAATGGTCGGGGCGATGAGTGTGAGTTGTGGAAACTGACGGAGTTTAATTCGGACTCCCGGTTTGAGCTCGACGCTCAAAGTCACAATAAACAAGTTAGTTTAGTTTAGAAATGAAAAACCTAGGTTTGTGGGTCCAAAATTAAAAATACTCATCCGATGGCCTCCGGTTTGTTCCAGAACGGTCGGGGCGATGAGTGTGACTTGTGTGAAACTGACGGGTTCAATTCGGACTCCCGGTTTAAGCTCGACGCTCAAAGTCATAATAAACAAACTAGTTTAGTTTAGAAATGAAAAACTTCGGTTAGTGGATTCAAAATTAAAAATAGTCATCCGATTGGCCTCCGGTTGTTCCAGAACGGTCGTGGCGAAGGTGTGTGACTTGTGGAAACCGACGGAGTTCAATTCGAATTCCCGGTTTGACCTCGAAGCTCCAAGTCGTCTTAACCAAGTAGTTTAGTTAAAAAATGAAAAACTTCGGTTTGAGGGACCAAAATTAGAAATACTCATCCGATTGGCCTCCGGTTTGTTCCAACACGGTCGGGCCGATGAGTGTTGACTTGTGGAAACTGACGGAGTTCAATTCGGACTCCCGGTTTGACCTCGACGCTCCAAGTCGTCTTAACCAAGTTAGTTTAGTTAAAGAATGAAAAACTTCAGTTTAGGGTCCAATATTGGAAATACTCATCCGATTGGCATCCGGTTTGTTCCAGCACGGTCGGGCCGATGAGTGGACTTGTGGAAACTGACGGAGTTCAATTCGGACTCCCGGTTTGACTACGACGCTCCAAGTCGTCTTAACCAAGTTAGTTTAGTTAAAAAATGAAAAACTTCGGTTTGAGGGTCCAATGTTAGAAATATTATTCCGATTGGCCTCCGGTTTGCTCCAGCTCGGCCGGGCCGATGAGTGTGACTTGCGGAAACTGACATAGTTCAATTCGGACTCCCGGTTTGACCGCGACGCGCCAAGTCATCTTAACCAAGTTAGTTTAGTTAAAAAATGAAGAACTTCGGTTTATGGGTCCCATATTAGAAATACTCTTCCGATTGGCCATCGGTTTGTTCCAGTACGGTCGGGGCGATGAGTGTGACTTGTGGAAACTGACGAAGATCAATTCGGATTCCCGGTTTGAGCTCGACGCTCAAAGTCACAATAAACAAGCTAGTTTAGTTAAGAAATGAAAAAAAGGTTGTGGGTCTAAAATTAAAAATACTCATCCGATTGGCCTTCGGTTTGTTCCAGAACGGTCGGGGGATGAGTGTGACTTGTCGAAATAGATGGAGTTCAATTGGCTTCCCGGTTTGAGCTCGACGCTCAAAGTCACAATAAACAAGCTAGTTTAGTTAAGAAATGAAAAAATTAGGTTGTGGGTCTAAAAATAAAAATACTCATTCGATTGGCCTCCGGTTTGTTCCAGAACGGTCGGGGAGATGAAGTGACTTGTGGAAACCGACGGAGTTCAATTGGACTCCTGGTTTGAGCTCGACGCTCAATGTCACAATAAACAAGTTAGTTTAGTTTAGAAATGAAAAACTTAGGTTTGTGGGCCAAAATTAAAAATACTCATCCGATTGGCCTCCGGTTTGTTCCAGAACGGTCGAGGCGATGAGTGTGACTTGTGGAAACTAACGGAGTTCAATCGGACTCCCGGTTTGAGCTCGACGCTCAAAGTCACAATAAACAAGTTAGTTTAGTTTAGAAATGAAAAACTTAGGTTTGTGGGTCCAAAAATAAAAATACTCATCCGATTGGCCTCCGGTTTGTTCCAGAACGGTCGGGGCGATGAGTGTGACTTGTGGAAACCGACGGAGTTCAATTTGGACTCTGGTTTGAGCTCGACGCTCCAAGTCGTCTTAACCAAGTTAGTTTAGTTAAAAAATGAAAAACTTCGGTTTGAGGGTCCAATGTTAGAAATATTATTCCGATTGGCCTCCGTTTGCTCCAGCTCGGCGGGCCGATGAGTGTGACTTGCGGAAACTGACATAGTTCAATTCGGACTCCCGGTTTGACCGCGACGCGCCAAGTCATCTTAACCAAGTTAGTTTAGTTAAAAAATGAAGAACTCAGTTTATGGGTCCAATATTAGAAATACTCTTCCGATTGGCCATCGGTTTGTTCCAGTACGGTCGGCCGATGAGTGTGACTGTGGAAAACTGACGAAGTTCAATTCGGATTCCCGGTTTGAGCTCGACGCTCAAAGTCACAATAAACAAGCTAGTTTAGTTAAGAAATGAAAAAATTAGGTTTGTGGGTCTAAAATTAAAAATACTCATCCGATTGGCCTCCGGTTTGTTCCAGAACGGTCGGGGCGATGAGTGTGACTTGTCGAAACAGATGGAGTTCAATTTGGATTCCCGATTTGAGCTCGACGCTCAAAGTCACAATAAACAAGCTAGTTTAGTTAAGAAATGAAAAAATTAGGTTTGTGGGTCTAAAAATAAAAATACTCATTCGATTGGCCTCCGGTTTGTTCCAGAACGGTCGGGGAGATGAATGTGACTTGTGGAAACCGACGGAGTTCAATTTGGACTCCTGGTTTGAGCTCGACGCTCAATGTCACAATAAACAAGTTAGTTTAGTTTAGAAATGAAAAACTTAGGTTTGTGGGTCCAAAATTAAAAATACTCATCGATTGGCCTCCGGTTTGTTCCAGAACGGTCGAGGCGATGAGTGTGACTTGTGGAAACTAACGGAGTTCAATTCGGACTCCCGGTTGAGCTCGACGCTCAAAGTCACAATAAACAAGTTAGTTTAGTTTAGAAATGAAAAACTTAGGTTTGTGGGTCCAAAAATAAAAATACTCATCCGATTGGCCTCCGGTTTGTTCCAGAACGGTCGGGGCGATGAGTGTGACTTGTGGAAACCGACGGAGTTCAATTTGGACTCCTGGTTTGAGCTCGACGCTCCAAGTCGTCTTAACCAAGTTAGTTTAGTTAAAAAATGAAAAACTTCGTTTGAGGGTCCAATGTTAGAAATATTATTCCGATTGGCCTCCGGTTTGCTCCAGCTCGGCCGGGCCGATGAGTGTGACTTGCGGAAACTGACATAGTTCAATTCGGACTCCCGGTTTGACCGCGACGCGCCAAGTCATCTTAACCAGTTAGTTTAGTTAAAAATGAAGAACTTCAGTTTATGGGTCCAATATTAGAAATACTCTTCCGATTGGCCATCGGTTTGTTCCAGTACGGTCGGGCCGATGAGTGTGACTTGTGGAAACTGACGAAGTTCAATTCGGATTCCCGTTTTGAGCTCGACGCTCAAAGTCACAATAAACAAGCTAGTTTAGTTAAGAAATGAAAAAATTAGTTTGTGGGTCTAAAATTAAAAATACTCATCCGATTGGCCTCCGTTTGTTCCAGAACGGTCGGGGCGATGAGTGTGACTTGTCGAAACAGATGGAGTTCAATTTGGATTCCCGATTTGAGCTCGACGCTCAAAGTCACATAAACAAGCTAGTTTAGTTAAGAAATGAAAAAATTAGGTTGTGGGTCTAAAAATAAAAATACTCATTCGATTGGCCTCCGGTTTGTTCCAGAACGGTCGGGGAGATGAGTGTGACTTGTGGAAACCGACGGAGTTTAATTCGGACTCCCGGTTTGAGCTCGACGCTCAAAGTCACAATAAACAAGTTAGTTTAGTTTAGAAATGAAAAACTTAGGTTTGTGGGTCCAAAATTAAAAATACTCATCCGATTGGCCTCCGGTTTGTTCCAGAACGGTCGGGGCGATGAGTGTGACTTGTGGAAACTAACGGAGTTCAATTCGGACTCCCGGTTTGAGCTCGACGCTCAAAGTCACAATAAACAAGTTAGTTTAGTTTAGAAATGAAAAACTTAGGTTTGTGGTCCAAAATTAAAAATACTCATCCGATTGGCCTCCGGTTTGTTCCAGAATCATCGGGGCGATGAGTGTGAGTTGTGGAAACTGACGGAGTTTAATTCGGACTCCCGGTTTGAGCTCGACGCTCAAAGTCACAATAAACAAGTTAGTTTAGTTTAGAAATGAAAAACTTAGGTTTGTGGGTCCAAAATTAAAAATACTCATCCGTTTGGCCTCCGGTTTGTTCCAGAACGGTCGGGGCGATGAGTGTGACTTGTGAAAACCGACGGAGTTCAATTCGGACTCCCGGTTTAAGCTCGACGCTCAAAGTCATAATAAACAACTAGTTTAGTTTAGAAATGAAAAACTTAGGTTAGTGGATACAAATTAAAAATAGTCATCCGATTGGCCTCCGGTTTGTTCCAGAACGGTCGTGGCGAAGAGTGTGACTTGTGGAAACCGACGGAGTTCAATTCGAATTCCCGTTTGACCTCGAAGCTCCAAGTCATCTTAACCAGTTAGTTTAGTTAAAAAATGAAAAACTTCGGTTTGAGGGACCAAAATTAGAAATACTCATCCGATTGGCCTCCGGTTTGTTCCAACACGGTCGGGCCGATGAGTGTGACTTGTGGAAACTGACGGAGTTCAATTCGGACTCCCGGTTTGACCTCAACGCTCCAAGTCGTCTTAACCAAGTTAGTTTAGTTAAAAAATGAAAAACATCAGTTTATGGGTCCAATATTGGAAATACTCATCCGATTGGCATCCAGTTTGTTCCAGCACGGTCGGGCCGATGAGTGTGACTTGTGGAAACTGACGGAGTTCAATTCGGACTCCCGGTTTGACTACGACGCTCCAAGTCGTCTTAACCAAGTTAGTTTAGTTAAAAAATGAAAAACTTCGATTTGAGGGACCAAAATTAGAAATACTCTTCCAATAGGCCTCCGGTTTCTTCCAGCACGGTTGGGGCGATGAGTGTGACTTGTGGAAACTGACGGAGTTCAATTCGGACTCCCGGTTTGACTGCGACGCTCCAAGTCGTCTTAACCAAGTTAGTTTAGTTAAAAAATGAAAAACTTCGATTTGAGGGACCAAAATTAGAAATACTATTCCAATTGGCCTGCGGTTTGTTCCAGCATGACCGGGTCGATGAGTGTGACTTGTGGAAACTGACGGAGTTCAATTCGGTCTCCCGGTTTGACCTCGACGCTCCAAGTCGTCTTAACCAAGTTAGTTTAGTTAAGAAATGAAAAACTTTGATTTGAGGGACCAAAATTAGAAATACTCATCCAATTGGCCTCCGGCTTGTTCCTGCATGGTCGGGCCGATGAGTGTGACTTGTGGAAACCGACGGAGTTCAATTCGGACTCCTGGTTTGACTGCGACGCTCCAAGTCATCTTAACCAAGTTAGTTTAGTTAAAAAATGAAAAACTTCGATTTAAGGGACCAAAATTAGAAATACTCTTCCAATTGGCCTCCGGTTTGTTCCAATACGGTTGGGTCGATGAGTGTGACTTGTGGAAACTGACGGAGTTCAATTCAGACTCCCGGTTTGACCTCGACGCTCCAAGTCGTCTTAACCAAGTTAGTTTAGTTAAAAAATGAAAAACTTCGATTTGAGGGACCAAAATTAGAAATACTCTTCCAATTGGCCTCCGGTTTGTTCCAGCACGGTCGGGTCGATGAGTGTGACTTGTGAAACTGACGGAGTTCAATTCGGACTCCGGTTTGACCTCGACGCTCCAAGTCGTCTTAACCAAGTTAGTTTAGTTAAGAAATGAAAAACTTTGATTTGAGGTACCAAAATTAGAAATACTCATCCAATTGGCCTCCGGCTTGTTCCAGCATGGTCGGGCCGATGAGTGTGACTTGTGAAAACTGACGGAGTTCAATTCGGACTCCTGGTTTGACTGCGACGCTCCAAGTCGTCTTAACAAGTTAGTTTAGTTAAAAAATGAAAAACTTCGATTTGAGGGACCAAAATTAGAAATACTCTTCCAATTGGCCTCCGGTTTGTTCCAATACGTTGGGTCGATGAGTGTGACTTGTGGAAACTGAGGGAGTTCAATTCGGACTCCGGTTTGACCTCGACGCTCCAAGTCGTCTTAACCAAGTTAGTTTAGTTAAAAAATGAAAAACTTCGATTTCAGGGACCAAAATTAGAAATACTCATCCGATTGTCCTCCGGTTTGTTCCAGCACGGTCGGGCCGTTGAGGGTGACTTGTGGAAACTGAAGGAGTTCAATTCGGACTCCCAGTTTGACCACGACGCTCCAAGTCGTCTTAACCATGTTAGTTCACTTAAAAAATGAAAAACTTCGGTTTGAGGGTCCAATGTTAGAAATACTCTTCCGATTGGCCTCCAGTTTGTTCCAGCACGGTCGGGCCGATGAGTGTGACTTGTGGAAACTGACGGAGTTCAATTCGGACTCCCGGTTTGACCTCGACGCTCCAAGTCGTCTTAACCAAGTTAGTTTAGTTAAAAAATAAAAACTTCGATTTGTGGGACCAAAATTAGAAATGCTCATCCAATTAGCCTCCAGTTTGTTCGAGCACGGTCAGGCCGATGAGTGTGACTTGTGGAAACTGACGGAGTTCAATTCGGACTCCCGGTTTGACCACGACGCTCCAAGTCGTCTTAACCATGTTAGTTTACTTAAAAAATGAAAAACTTCGGTTTGAGAGTCCAATGTTAGAAATACTCTTCCGATTGGCCTCCGGTTTGTTCCAGCACGGTCGGGCGATGAGTGTGACTGTGGAAACTGACATAGTTCAATTCGGACTCCCGGTTTGACCGCGACGCGCCAAGTCGTCTTAACTAAGTTAGTTTAGTTAAAAAATGAAGAGCTTCGGTTTATGGGTCAAATATTAGAAATACTCTTCCGATTGGCCTTCGGTTTGTTCCAGCACGGTCGGGCCGATGAGTGTGACATGTGGAAACTGACGGAGTTCAATTCGGACTCCCGGTTTGAGCTCGACGCTCAAAGTCACAATAAACAAGCTAGTTTAGTTAAGAAATGAAAAAATTAGGTTTCTGGGTCTAAAATTAAAAATACTCATCCGATTGGCCTCCGGTTTGTTCCAGAACGGTCGTGGCGATGAGTGTGACTTGTGGAAACCGACGGAGTTCAATTCGAATTCCCGGTTTGACCTCGACGCTGCAAGTCGTCTTAACCAAGTTAGTTTAGTTAAAAAATGAAAAACTTCGGTTTGAGGGACCAAAATTAGAAATACTCATCCGATTGGCCTCCGGTTTGTTCCAACACGGTCGGGCCGATGAGTGTGACATGTGGAAACTGACGGAGTTCAATTCGGACTCCCGGTTTGACCTCGACGCTCCAAGTCGTCTTAACCAAGTTAGTTTAGTTAAAAAATGAAAAACTTCAGTTTATGGGTCCAATAATGGAAATACTCATCCGATTGGCATCTGGTTTGTTCCAGCACGGTCGGGCCGATGAGTGTGACTTATGGAAACTGACGGAGTTCAATTCGGACTCCCGGGTTGACTGCGACGCTCCAAGTCGTCTTAACCAAGTTAGTTTAGTTAAAAAATAAAAACTTCGATTTGGGGACCAAAATTAGAAATACTCTTCCAATAGGCCTCCGGTTTGTTCCAGCACGGTCGGCCGATGAGTGTGACTTGTGGAAACTGACGGAGTTCAATTCGGACTCCCGGTTTGACTGCGACGCTCCAGGTCGTCTTAACCAAGTTAGTTTAGTTAAAAAATGAAAAACTTCGATTTGTGGGACCAAAATTAGAAATACTCTTCCAATTGGCCTCTGGTTTGTTCCAGCACGGTCGGGTCGATGAGTGTGACTTGTGGAAACTGACGGAGTTCAATTCGGACTCCCGGTTTGACCTCGACGCTCCAAGTCGTCTAACCAAGTTAGTTGAGTTAAGAAATGAAAAACTTTGATTTGAGGGACAAAATTAGAAATACTCATCCAATTGGCCTCCGGCTTGTTCCAGCATGGTCGGGCCGATGAGTGTGACTTGTGAAAACTGACGGAGTTCAATTCGGACTCCTGGTTTGACTGCGACGCTCCAAATCATCTTAACCAAGTTAGTTTAGTTAAAAAATGAAAAACTTCGATTTGAGGGACCAAAATTAGAAATACTCTTCCAATTGGCCTCCGGTTTGTTCCAATACGGTTGGGTCGATGAGTGTGACTTGTGGAAATTGACGGAGTTCAATTCGGACTCCCGGTTTGACCTCGACGCTCCAAGTCGTCTTAACCAAGTTAGTTTAGTTAAAAAATGAAAAACTTCAATTTGAGGGACCAAAATTAGAAATACTCTTCCAATTGGCCTCGGTTTGTTCCAGCAAGGTCGGGTCGATGAGTGTGACTTGTGGAAACTGACGGAGTTCAATTCGGACTCCCGGTTTGACCTCGACGCTCCAAGTCGTCTTAACCAAGTTAGTTTAGTTAAGAAATGAAAAACATTGATTTGAGGGACCAAAATTAGAAATACTCATCCAATTGGCCTCCGGCTTGTTCCAGCATGGTCGGGCCGATGAGTGTGACTTGTGAAAACTGACGGAGTTCAATTCGGACTCTTGGTTTGACTGCGACGCTCCAAGTCATCTTAACCAAGTTAGTTTAGTTAAAAAATGAAAAAATTCGATTTGAGGGACCAAAATTAGAAATACTCTTCCAATTGGCCTCCGGTTTGTTCCAATACGGTTGGGTCGATGAGTGTGACTTGTGGAAACTGACGGAGTTCAATTCGGACTCCCTGTTTGACCTCGACGCTCCAAGTCGTCTTAACCAAGTTAGTTTAGTTAAAAAATTAAAAACTTCGATTTCAGGGACCAAAATAGAAATACTCATCCGATTGTCCTCCGGTTTGTTCCAGCACGGTCGGGCCGTTGAGGTGACTTGTGGAAACTTAAGGAGTTCAATTCGGACTCCCAGTTTGACCTCGACGCTCCGAGTCGTCTTAACCATGTTAGTTTACTTAAAAAATGAAAAACTTCGGTTGAGGGTCCAATGTTAGAATACTCTTCCGATTGGCCTCCGGTTTGTTCCAGCACGGTCGGGGCGATGAGTGTGACTTGTGGAAACTGACGGAGTTCAATTCGAACTCCCGGTTTGACCGCGACGCGCCAAGTCGTCTTAACCATGTTAGTTTAGTTAAAAAATGAAGAGCTTCGGTTTATGGGTCCAATATTAGAAATACTCTTCCGATTGGCTTTCGGTTTGTTCCAGCACGGTCGGGCCGATGAGTGTGACATGTGGAAACTGACGGAGTTCAATTCGGACTCCCGGTTTGAGCTCGACGCTCAAAGTCACAATAAACAAGTTAGTTTAGTTAAGAAATGAAAAAATTAGGTTTGTGGGTCTAAAATTAAAAATACTCATCCGATTGGCCTCCGGTTTGTTCCAGAACGGTCGGGGCGATGAGTGTGACTTGTGGAAACCGACGGAGTTCAATTCGGACTCCGGTTTGAGCTCGACGCTCAAAGTCACAATAAACAAGTTAGTTTAGTTAAGAAATGACAAAATTAGGTTTGTGGGTCCAAAATTAAAAATACTCATCCGATTGGCCTCCAGTTTGTTAAAGAACGGTCGGGGCGATGAGTATGACTTGTGGAAACGGACGGAGTTCAATTCGGACTCCCGGTTTGAGCTCGACGCTCAAAGTCAAAATAAACAAACTAGTTTAGTTTAGAAATGAAAAACTTAGGTTTGGGGTCCAAAATTAAAAATACTCATCCGATGGCCTCCGGTTGTTCCAGAACGGTCGGGGCGATGAGTGTGACTTGTGGAAACCGACGAAGTTCAATTCGAACTCCCGGTTTGACCTCGACGCTCCAAGTCGTCTTAACCAAGTTAGTTTAGTTAAAAAAATGAAAAACTTCGGTTTGAGGGACCAAAATTAGAAATACTCATCCGTTTGGCCCTTGGTTTGTTCCAACACGGTCGGGCCGATGAGTGTGACTTGTGGAAACTGACGGAGTTCAATTCGGACTCCCGATTTGACCTCGACGCTCCAAGACGTCTTAACCAAGTTAGTTTAGTTAAAAAATGAAAAACTTCGGTTTGAGGGTCTAATGTTAGAAATACTATTCCGATTGGCCTCCGTTTGTTCCAGCACGGTCGGCCGATGAGTGTGACTTGTGGAAACTGACATAGTTCAATTCGGACTCCCGTTTGACCGCGACGCGCCAAGTCGTCTTAACCAAGTTAGTTTAGTTAAAAAATGAAGAACTTCGGTTTATGGGTCCAATATTAGAAATACTCTTCCGATTGGCCTTCGGTTTGTTCCAGCACGGTCGGGCCGATGAGTGTGACTTGTGGAAACTGACGAAGTTCAATTCGGACTCCCGGTTTTAGCTCGACGCTCAAAGTCACAATAAACAAGCTAGTTTAGTTAAGAAATGAAAAAATTAGTTTTGTGGGTCTAAAATTAAAAATACTCATCCGATTGGCCTCCGGTTTGTTCCAGAACGTCGGGGCGATGAGTGTGACTTGTGGATCCAACGCAGTTCATTTGGACTCCCGGTTTGAGCTCGATGCTCAAAGTCACAATAAACAAGTTAGTTTTGTTTAGAAATGAAAAACTTAGGTTTGTGGGTCCAAAATTAAAAATACTCATCCGATTGGCCTCCGGTTTGTTCCAGAACGGTCGGGGCGATGAGTGTGACTTGTGGAACCGACGGAGTTCAATTCGGACTCCCGGTTTGAGCTCGACGCTCAAAGTCACAATAAACAACTAGTTTAGTTTAGAAATGAAAAACTTAGGTTTGTGGGTCCAAAATTAAAAATACTCATCCAATTGGCCTCCGGTTTGTTCCAGAACGGTCGGGGCAATGAGTGTGACTTGTGCTGAACAACCGGAGGCCAATCGGATGAGTATTTCTAATTTTGGTCCCTCAAACCGAATTTTTTCATTTTTTAACTAAACTAACTTGGTTAAGATGACTTGGAGAGTCGAGGTCAAACCGGGAGTTATAAGCAATAACTTCGGTTTGAGGGTCCAAAATTAGAAGTACTCATCTAATTGACCTCCATTGCTTATAGTTTTATTTAATTTATGCTTCTAAAATAAGTTATTGCTTATAATAGTATTAATTTTAACTTATTATTGTTATATCTAGTTTTAGCTTCCTTCATCGGGTGGAGTGGGAGGACACGAGCACGAGGATAAAGACGAAGACGAGCATCATGATTTTCATTTCATTATTATTATTGTTGTAGACATTGTTATTATTGTTGTTGGCATTATATTATTGTGATGTTGTGGATATTTTTATTCTTATTGTGGACATTTTATTATTCTGATGTTTTGGACATTTATATTGTTGTGTGTGTGTGGATTTTTATTCTTGTTGATGTTGTCGACATTTTATTATTGTTTTTTGTGGATATTTTTTTATTTTTGTGTTATAGACATTTTTATTGTGGACAATTATTATTGTTGTGGATATTATTTTTTTTAACGCAGGTTATGTTCCTAACAATGTATATTTAAAATATATATATTTAAAAAATAGAGACCGATTAGTGACCGATTATAATCAGTCACTATTCGGTCCCTATTTTAGGGACCGAATAGGGACCGAATATTCGGTCCCTAAATAGGGACCGAACTGAGTTGGTCCCAATATTCGGTCCCTAAATAGGGACTGAATAGGGACCGAATCAGGTCGGTCCCTATTTAGGGACCGAATATTCGGTCCCTAATAGTGACCGAAATGATTCGGTCCCAATTCAGTCCCTATTTGTAGCGACTGAATGGGAACAACTCATTCGGTCCCTAAATAGGGACCGAAAATTCGGTCCCTATTCGGTCCCTAAATAGGGACCGAATAGTGACCGGCTCAGTTCAGTCCCTAAGTAGGGACCGAATATTCGGTCCTTATTCGGTCTCTATTTTAAGAACCGAACTGAGACCAAATACGTTCGGTCCCTAAATAGGGACCGATCTGATTCGGTCCCTATTCGGTTTCTATTTAGTGACCGAATTGGGACCGAATTTAGTCGGTCACAGATTTGTGACCAGAAGTTTTTGACCGACAAATTCGGTCACTATTCGGTCCCTATTCGGTCTCTGAGCTATTTAGGGACCGAATAGAGACCGAATATTTCGGTCTCTATTTCCGATTTTTCTTGTAGTGATGCACGTCAGCCTGCGCTCCCAGTTCCGAAGCGCCATCGCCAGCCACAGGTCTGCTTCGCACGACCTCCGCACACCAGGAACCAGCCGCACACACACATCCAGATCTGGCCCTGCATCTGCTGCACACCAGGGCTTCATCGCTCACGGCCCAGTAGCCGCTTCACCTTGCTGCCCCACACGCTTGGGTCGCACACGGAAGATCCGGCCCGCCTCTGCTGTGGCTGCATGTACCAGCCTCCATCGCTGCGCACCAAAGCCGGCCAGCTGGCCACTCCAAGAGATCCACACCGCCAGCTTGGCTCCTGTTGCTCTGCATGACCAGACGCACCCGCCTAGCGGTACGCCCTCAGCACACCCCGCACCCAGCCACTACCGAGCACACACCATCGCGCCCAGCCCTGGGCGCCGCACCTCCAGCTGCGCACACCTCCGCTCCGCACCGGAGCTCCTCCTGCCGCGCACACCTCAACCGCCATCATCGCGCACAGACTCAGATCTGCACGCCACCTGCACAGCCCTTCACCTCTTAATGCCAAAGCCTCGCCCGCCAGATGCCACCTGCACTGCCTCGCACACCCCAGAGCCATGCCGCTTCCACCTTGGACGCCCAGCAGCCATGCCGCCGCCACCTCAGCTGGCCTGAACCGCCTGGGCCAGCAGCCATCGCCAGCGCTCCTGGTCTGCATCGCCTGGCTAGCAGCCATCCGAGCATGCCCGAGCCCTCATGCCCAGGCCTGCACACACCGCTTCTGCAGAGCACCACACCGGCTGCTTCTAGCAGCTTCTCCCCTGCATGATGGAAAGAATTAAAAAGTAGTGAGATGGGAGAATGGGATTGGCTGGGATATTTAAAGAAATTTTTATTTAATTTTTTAATGAAATTGAGTGGGGTATGTGGCTTGATCAGGGAGATGAGAGAAAAGAGGTATGTGATATGATTTAAAAGGATGATTATTGGGTAAGTTTTATTCATTTAAAATGTGAATTATTTACAAGAATGATTAGAAGATGTTTTCTGAAAATGTAAGATCAAAAATTATTTATTTACAATGTACCTACTTTTATTAGTCAAATTTTTCAAAATGTTTGAAAACTGTAATTATGTATTCTAACCAAAACTATAGCATCAAAAACCTATTTAGAGATGTAATGAAAATTAAACTAAAATGTGCATATCTATAGACAAAGACGTTTAAAATTAACTGCATGTATGAAATTTAACACTAAAATTTTATTAA
>JACBKR010005876.1:0-15749 GCA_014218235.1 Colocasia esculenta | reverse complement strand
GTGTGCAGCAACTTCCAGCAGCTACGTACTCAGCTTCAGCTGTTGACAGTGCTACTGAATTTTGTTTCTTGGAGGACCATGATATCAGACACACCTGCAAGGAATTGACAACAACCACTGGTGCTTTTTTCTATCTATTTTGCATCCAGCGTAGTCAGCATCAGAGTATCCTACTAATTATTTCACATATTTTGGATACCAAAGACCTAAGTCATGAGTTCTAGTTAAATATCTAAAAATTCTTTTTACTGAAATTAGATGGGATTCTCTAGGATCTGCCTGATACCTAGCACACATGCATACACTAAACAAATATCAGGTCTACTGGCAGTTAGGTAAAGTAATGAACCTATCATACCTCTGTAGATCTTTTGATCTACTTCTTACCATCCTTGTCACTGTCCATCCTTATTGATGTGCTCATAGGTGTTGACAGTGGCTTGGCATTATCAAATCCGAACTTCTTAAGAGTTCCTTGGTTACTTAGCTTGGCAGATGTGAGTCCCTTCCTTTCCTTGTTTGATTTGCAATCCAAGGAGTAGTTGAGCTCTCCCATCATGCTCATCTCGAACTCTCCCTGCATAAGCTTCTCAAAGTACTTGCAAAGAGATTCATCAGTAGAACCAAATATTATATCATCAACATAATTTGAACAAGCAATATATGTTTGACTTAGATTTGATGAACATGTACTATCCTTGACCTCTATAAAACCATGGTTAATAGAAAAGAGCTAAGCCTTTCATACCAGGCCCTAGGTGCTTGTTTTAAACCATATAATGCTTTGTGTATTAAAACATGATTCGGAAAATTTGTGCCTCAAGCCTGGAGGCTGTTCACATAAACTTCCTCCTTAATAAACCATTTAGAATGCCGACTTTACATCCATTTGAAATAATTTCACATCTAGTGCAGATGCATATGCAAGTAAGATTCTAATAGCCTCAAGTCTAGCCACAGTCGCATAGGTTTCATCGAAATCTATGCCTTCCTCTTAGGAATAGCCTTGAGCTACCAATCTGGCCTTGTTTCTTAGATCACACCACTTTTCATCCAATTTATTTCTGAACACCCATTTGGTGCCAATACTGGATGATTTGATGGTCTAGGAACAAGTGACCACACATGGTTTCTCTTGAACTGATTCAGTTCATCTTGCATGGCTAAAATCCAAGATTCATCAGTAAGAGCTTCATTGACTGTCCTAGGCTCTATTTGAGAAACAAAGCTAATAATCACATGGATTATGTTACCTCTTGTTCTTACCCCTACAGATGGATCACCAATGATGTTTTCAGGAGGGTGATCTCTCTTATATCTCCATTCCTTTGGAAGATTTTCATGTTCTATGTCCTTTGTTGCAGGTCTTCCAGAGTGGATCTTCCTTGTCCTCAATGAGTTCTTTAGCTTCTTGGACAATTTCTCGCATCATTATCACTATCTTCTTCCTTTCTCAAGGAGGGTTAGTTTCATCAAAATAACGTGTACTGACTGCTCAATCAATAAAGTACGCTTATTGAACACTCTATATCCTTTAGGTTTAGAAGCATACCCATGAAGATGCCTTCATCTGATTTGGCATCTAACTTACCAATGTCTCTTTTGCCGTTGTTGTGGATGAAGCATGGACATCTGAATGTCCTGAAGTGACTAATCTTAGGCTTCTTTCCCTTGAACACTCATACGCAGTCTTTTTCAAAATCGGCCTGATCATTACTCTATTGATGATGTAGCTTGCTGTGTTGACTGCTTTAGCAGCCCAAAATATCTTGGCAGATCATATTCTGACAACATTGTTCTTGCCATGTCCAATAAGTCCTGTTCTTTCTCTCAGCACTCCATTCTGCTGTGGTGTCCTTGGTGCTGAGAAATTGTGTTTCAATTCCTTGGTCATCACAGAACTTGGAAAATTCTCATTCTGGAATTCTCCTCCATGGTCTGATCGGATTCCAACAATGCAATACTTCTTATCTTTCTGGACCTTTTTGCTGAAGCTCACAACTGTCAAACGTATCATCCTTGTGTTCCAGGAATGATACCCATGTGAATCTCGAATAGTCTACTACAATAACAAATCCATATTGCTTTCCTCCTAGACTGGTGGTCCTCATTGGCCCAATAAGTCCATGTGTAAGAGTTCTAAGGGTTAGAGGTTGTCACCATAGTCTTTGACTTGAATGAGGATTTTACATGCTTCCCTTTTGCACAAGGCCCGCAGATGCCATCCAATCTTGTGCTAATTTTAGGTAGACCTTCCACTAGGCTTCTAATTAGCTTCCTTATGCCATCCAAACTGCAGTGGCCCAATCTTCTGTGCCACAGCTCAGTTGACTGCTCTTTGCTGCTGCTAAACAAATGTCTTGATCTTTCAGTTGTTCAGGAAAAGCACGTACAAATCTTCTCTCTGTTGGCTTCAAAATCACTTCTCCATCCTTCATAATACTGCATTTGGATTCTTGAAATCTGATCTATGTCCCCTTGTCGCATAACTGGCTAATGCTGATAAGGTTGTGCTTCAAGCCTTTTACACATAGAACCTCTTCAATTACTATTTTGCCCTTGCTGCTCACTGATCCACTGCCTATCACTTCCCTTTTCCATTATCTCCATAGGTGATTGTGCCTTCTTCAGCTTCTAAATGGGTAACAGTCTTCTGTTTCCTGACATATGCTTTGAGCATCCACTGTCCAAGTACCACTTGGATGCCCGGGGATTTTCTTGAATGAAAACATCAGCTTTAGGTACCCAAGTTCTTTTGGGTCTGGATGGTTAGTGTCATCAATTTCCTTTTGATTATCCATCTTTTATATTTTAGTTGGACATGTTATTTTGGTATGTCCTAGCTTGTTGCAGTGACTGCAACATGTTGTTCTAGTTATTTTTTCATATGGAGCATATTTAAAGTCTGATTTATATGCTACATCTTGTTCAAGTACGAATTTTGGAGTTGGATATATTTTAGGGTATACTTTGTGTCTTCATTATCTGGTGGAATGTACCTAGTCCATTCTTCTTTTTACCTGACCATCTAGCACCTTTTAATATTAAGGAAATTTTTACCATTAGTAAATTTTTCTAACGTACTTGATATATTTTTCATTTCTTCTGTTAGCATTTTAATTTTATTTTCTAATCCATCTACTGTGTCTTATTTTTCTAGTTTGATTATTTTTTTGTTTTATCTTTTAGATCTTCGCATAGTAACTCATTTCTTCTTTTAGTTCTTAACTTCCTTCTCTAGTTGTTTCATTTTCTGATTTTAAATCTAAATTGGTATTCTCTAGACATGCAACATTTTTCTTACTAGCTTTTAGTAATTTAGATACTTCTCTATTTTATCATAAGCTCGTTGAAAGCTTCTTCTAAATTATCTGAATCAGAATCAAGACAGAATCGAAAGATGAGTCAGAATTATCTTTTCTTCAGTATTTGCCATGAAGGCTAGGTTAGCTTCTCTACTTCCTCACGCTTGAGTTTGACCTCGTTGTCTGAGTCGCTGATGTTGCTCCAGCTGCTGCCATTGCTTTCTTCTTATATATCCTAATTTCTTGGAGCTGTCTTTCTTTTTGAATTCAGTTTTTTGAGCTTCGGACATTCTGCTTGGATATGTCCGGCTTCTTACACTCGTAACAATGGGCTCACCTTTCTTTGAGTCCTTTCCTTCTATCTTCTTAAGTCCTATTTTTCTGAAGTGTCTTCTGCCGGACTGATATCTTTTCTTTCTAACTAAAATCCGTTGAAGCCTCCTAGATAGCATAGCTTCTTCGTCTTCACTGTCTTCGCTACTGGCTTCATCTTCTGATTGTTCCTCAGAGCTGACTTCTGCTGCTTTGAGGGCATTTGCGTGCTTCTTCTTACTTGATGATTCTCCTCCTAATCTTTCCATATTTATCTCATGGGCCATGAGGGACCCAATGAGCTTTCCAA
This sequence comes from Colocasia esculenta, assembly GCA_014218235.1. Lineage (NCBI taxonomy): Eukaryota > Viridiplantae > Streptophyta > Magnoliopsida > Alismatales > Araceae > Colocasia > Colocasia esculenta. The sequence continues at coordinate 11,822 of JACBKR010005876.1, read as the reverse complement.
TGACATCCTTTTCAGTCATTGGCTTCTCAATAGCTGTTACTTGGGAGTCCAGAAGATGGTAGGGATCTAAGATTTTTCCTTACCATATCTCCCAATCTCATAGCTTTTTCCTATTATGGCCATCCGTTTGTAATCTCTGTAAAATCTGCTGAACATTTGGGTATAGATTCTCCTGACTGCATCTGGAACCTTTCATATTGAGTCACCGAATGTCTATCCGGTTTCCTTGACTTTGTCAGTGCCTTCATAAGTGATCCTGAGCTTTTTCCACATTTCTATGGCGGATTTGCAGGCAGATACACGGTTGAATTCCTTTTTACTGAGGGCACAACATAAAATGCTTTTGGCTTTGTAGTTAGAGATATATATTCTTTCTATCATCATCAGTCCATTTTTCCTTTCGTTGGTGCTAAAGATCTCCTTCTTCTACAATTGACCAGATCTGAAAATCAATCCTTGCAAGAAGTATTCCATCCTGGTCTTCCTTCCATAGGTGTATCTTCTCCATCGACGCGGTGGCCTGTTGACAGACTGACCTTCATAGTGACCTAGGGCTGCCATTGATCTTTACTCTTCAGATCGTTGGCTCTTCTTCTTTGTCGAAGATGCTAGCTCTGATACCACTTTGATTGCCCAGCTAGCTAGCCCAGAGGGGGGGGTTGAATGGGATATTAAATTATTTGATACTCAAATCCTGTTCACACAATGTCACAAAAACAACACTTCGCAGATTGTTAGTGTTTTGAAGACAAAGATAAACACTCCAGTAATCGCACACACAGAAAATTATCCTGGTTCGGATCTCCTTTCCTTAGGAGTCCTACGTCTAGTCCCTGAGCAATATCTCAGGATTTCACTAACCCAAGGGTACTGTCCCCCTTATGGACCCTTACACACCCAACTGCAGCTGGTCTTCCTTCAATCTGAAGGGAAATACACCACTCTAGATACCCCACCAGTCTTCCTTCACAACTGAAGGGAACAACACCCTGGATACCACACTAGGTCATCCTTCAAAACCGAAGGGAATAGACATAAGAGAATGGTTTCAAAGAGATAATGTCCCTAGATCAAGCTTATATAACACCGCTTGATCTGAAGCAAGGACTGAGAAGAAAAAGATCTACAATCAAGGACTCTTCTCAGAACAAAAGGCTCTCTCACAGATCTGAACTTAGCACAGAGAGCAAGAGCTAAGACTAATGGAGTTTTTTGCTTGGCTCTAAGAAAAGCTTGCAGAAGATAGAGGACGCTGTAACTTCTTGTTCTCTAATTGGTCTATATACTTTTTTCAGGAACTTCATTCTTCTATATATATATATATCATCTTTTGAATTCGAACGTTGAAGTACCCGTTGTCTCTATGCATAAGTGTACGTTAGACTGCTTGACACAAGGAAGCTTCCAGTCAACAATCCTTTATCTTTTCATGCACGCAAAGAGAGAAAGGATCTTCTGTAATCTTTTTGGCTTCTATTTTGTCCAACATTGTATGACGGATGTTGTCAGAGACCTACACATATTTAAAGCTTAAACAATAGACAGCTAAGCTGTCTCTTGTTTTTAGTCACGTTAGAACGAATGTTCTTCAAAATAGTAATGCCATTTTGTTTTTTGAAAGATGTTTACAGGGTACGATACGATAATGGAAGATATCGTCTGCATTCATGCAGTGATTGTTCAGTCTTCATAAATGCACAGCTGACATAAATACGCGTGAAGACTTTGACTTTTCAACGTATCAAAAATTAGCTTGAAAATTGAATCGTTGTCTTCCATGAAATCGTTATATACATGACTTATGAAATCGTTGTGCAAATGAGTGAATCGTTGTGCATTCATAAGCAAAGAGAGCTGCATACACAAATCGTTATATGTATTAATAATCAAATCGTTATGAAGTTATAAACAAATCGATGTACAAATCGTTATGACGTTATAAACAAATCGATGTACAAATCGTTATGAAGTTATAAACAAATCGATGTACAAATTGTTATGACGTTATAAACAAATCGATGTACAAATCGTTATGAAGTTATAAACAACCGATGTACAAATCGTTGTGCTTCTTAAGAAATCTATGTGAGAGCAAATCGTTGTTCTCACTTAAGGAATCGTTGCGGAACAAATCGTTATGATTACTTAATGAATCGTTGCGATCACTTAACGAATCGTTGTGAGGGCAAATCGTTGCGATCACTTAACGAATCGTTGTGAGGGCAATCGTTGCGATCACTAACAAAATCGTTGTGAGGGAAAATCGTTGCGATCACTTAACAAATCGTTATGCCTATAATGGAAATCGATGTGTACTTAGAAAAATTTTATGTTACTGAACTCTAAATACTTCATGGTGAGATACTTACAGAATTTGCTTGACTTTTCTTGATTCATTTCCCGTGCTCAAAACTTGTAGAAAATATGTTAGATTAACTTATATAGTTTTGTTAATCACCAAAATAGATATGTAATTTATTTGAATTACATGGGAATAAGTTGATCATCATGAACACCCTGTTCTTGAGATCCATGAATGCTGCGGGAGCAATGTCAGACCAAATGGAATGACCCAAAACTCATAGTGTCTATAACGGGTTCTAAATGCCATCTTGGACACATCCTCACTCCTAATCCTTAACTGATGATAGCCAGACCGCAGATCAATCTTAGAAATGACCGATGCATTCTGCAGCTGGTCAAATAAATCATCAATCTGAGGTAAGGGATACCTGTTCTTCACAGTCACTTGGTTTAGCTTCCTATAATCAATACATAACCTAAGTGACCCATCCTTCTTCTTTACGAACAATACATGGCGCCCTAAGGAGAAACACTAGGACCATATAAATCCCTTACTAACAAATCTTGCACTGCTTCCTTAGCTCTACTAACTCCGCAGGTGCCATTCGATAAGGGGCCTTTGAGATAGGAGAGGTGCCTGGAAGCAACTCTAGTGTGAACTCTATCTCTCTAGACAGTGGCAATCTAGATAAACATCGGGAAAATCCTGCACAACATCTATCTCCTCAAGAGTAGGTGACTCATCAGCCTTGGGTACTAATACCACGCTGGCAAGAAAAGTGTCACAACCCTTGTTCACCATTCTCATTGCCTTCATGGCAGAGATGACAAACTTTCCCGCTAAGTTCCTTGGCAATGGATGAGAAAACTCATCCTCACCAGGAATGCGGAAAACAATCTTCTTTCCATGGCAATCTACCAACGCATAGTGCTCCTCTAGCCAATCGAGACCAATAATTGCATCATAGTCCTCATCTTTAGCAAGAAGAAATACCCTTCTAGGACTCTATCTTCAATGTACACCGGTTAAAGATGGAATACACTTCCTAGTCGACATCATACCGCAGGTGTGCATAGACAGAGGGACTTCTAATTCTTCAGACTCTAACCCTGACTGCCTAGCAAAATGCTTGGAATGAACGAGTGGTAGCACCCGTATCAAATAAAACTCGAGCGTGCACACCATGAAAAGAATGTACCATCAGTAACATGCTCCACCTGCTTGGCATCCTCACGAGCTAACGCAAACACTCAGCTGGGGGCTCGAGGCCTTCTGGTCTTCCTGTTGCTGGTGCTGCTACTGCTGGAGCTGGTCCGCGCTGGACTCCTGCTGAAGTCTGGGGCAATCCTTTATCTTATGCTCGCTACTCCACACTTCAAGCACTTCCCCGCCATTTTCAACACTCTGTACCACCATGTGCCCTCCCGCAATGTGGACACTCCTTCTTACACTGGGGGAATGCTGAGAAGATACCTGACGACTGTCGGATACTACAGAACGCTGCGGTGACTGATACGCCTTCTTCTTTTCTCCTGCCTCTGGAATGGAGCTACAGGCCTTCTGAGAAGCCTTCTTCTCCTCTAGGTACTACTCCATCTCTCCCTCCTGACACGCAGCGCTGAGAGCCTCATCGAAGTTACGATGGTCTAATGCCACCACCTCATCTTCAGTGATGGCCTCAGACCCATCACGAACTTCTTCGCCTTCCTACGTTCATCAGTCACAAATATGGGGTGCATATTTGGATAGCTCGGAAAACCTGGCCTCATAACTCCAGTATGGTCATGGAGCCCTGAGTCAAGGAGAGAAACTCCTACTCCATCTTGCCTGGATGTGCTCCGAAACGAACTTGGCTTGGAAGAGCCTCACGAACTCGTCCCAAAATACCTCTACCGCACCCCCACCGACCGCTCGAATCGAGTACAAGTAACGAGGACCACCACACGTCGGCTCGCTCCTGCCAAACCACCCATAAGGACTAATCCAAATACTCTAAACTCAGAGAAACTAATGCATAATTTAATAACACATACCTGTAGCATGTAGTTGGCTAAAGTTACTCTGTCATCGTCGGCACACCTAATAGCTCGGAAGATCTTCTCGATCTCCCTCAACCAGCTCTCAGCTAACAGTGGATTGTTGTCCCCCTTAAAAGAAGGTGGCGACATCCTCTTAAACCGTTCCATGATGGATGGTCCACCATGGTCCTAAGCCTGGGGAACTAGCACCTGAGCCTGCTACAGCAAACCCATAAGCAACACATATATAGCATAGCAACATAATAAACATATCATCAGTAAAACCTACTCTTCTATCGTTCTAACCTGAGCCTGTTGAGCCTCCAACGAGCCTGGAGTGCAGCCTGGGTGTGGACCTGTGTCTGCATGCCCTACACTAAACCTTGCATGAACACTCCATATCCACTGGTGGCGGTGGGGGAAGCACAGGACCCTGGGGTGCTGGGCCCTGCTGCTTACCCTGATCCTCACGCCTAGGCTCACTCTCTCTTCTCTCCTCTGCTCACCCTCACGAGCATGAACACCACGCCTACCACGCAAAGCCATAACCTGCAAATGTTTTAATCACACTTTGAAACTAGACTATCTAATTTCTAACTATTTACTTAACTATGTGGACAATAATAAAGACTTAGCATATAATGAAGATGATGGTATATGCATACTCATGTACTTTCTCAACCTTTATATGATACCAATCTCTGTGACGACCCTCCTTAACCGGTACGGTTATACCACCCCACGTCGATATAGAGAGCGTTGCCACAGTGGGACATTTATCCATCACATTTATTAGGTCGAGATGTACATAAATATGAACACTAACAGTGGAATAAAAGAATTGGAAATAAATATCTTATTTCATCATCCACATTTATCCACAGTCTATATAGTACAAAAAGAAACTAACTATTTCATAACTGAGAATTTAAAATGAAGTACATTGTCCACAACTTGCAACTAAAATAAATTACATGAATTCAATATATATAGTCCCTACTTTATTACATACTATGAAAGGAAATACAATAAGTAAATCACCGCAAGCAATCTCCTACTCTCGCTCCGAGTCACTCCGAACTAACTCCTAGGATGAAGTAGAGACACCTGCACCTGTACGTCGAAGCAAGAATGAGCACAAAGACTCAGCAAGTAATTCCCATACATTAAGCATACATACATCACATGGCATTTTACTCTTTAACAATTTCAGAGGTACATGAACGTGGATTTAAACAATAAAAAAAAAAAAACTAACATGATACTTCTATCAATTTTCATGACACATAGTACATGGTTTATGTTAACCTATCACATGCTTTCTACACAATTTTTAGCATTATATGTAAATTCACATTCATGTTGTATCATAATGGCAATTAAACATGGAGTTTTACACATAAGGAAGAATGTTCCTAACATGAATTCTATGTACTTTTCCACATGCATATCACTTTTATAAACACATTAAGCTTGCTGTTTTGACAAAATTTTAGCACATTTTATAAACATATTTACAGTTTCACATGTCAACACACTAACTCACATATCCTATGCTTACTACTCATTTACACAATTTTATGCATTCACTTTTCACATAACACAAATTCACATTATCATTATATACCGTGACACATAGTCCGAACCACCTCTAGAAGGACACACACTTATCACATCACACACATATCTATCACCTAGGCAATACAGTGATAAATCTTAGTTACTGCGCAGAACCGGGAGAACACTCTCCACCCTAACCAGCGGTACTTGTCCCCCCTGATTTTTCCCAATGCCCATGGCATTTCACTTACTCATATGAACCTTCCCGTAGGGACTTTACTACGGTACAGTTCCTCAGCCCTCTAAGGTAGCAGTGTCACCCATGGCACATTTACACATTTTTCTCATTTTAAAACGCACACTTAATATATGCACTGTTTTAAACACATGTTCCATGCTCACACAAATCACATATTTCAGGTTTACCTAGGGTACTACTGTTTACAGAGTTAAACAATCACAATTTGATTCAATCATGCTGCAACTAACTAGGTTATCGTTAATTACTCTAAACATGCTCTAATTGACCTTTTCATGATGAAATAATGAATTCAGTACCTACTATTGCCAATTCGGCTGAAATTTTAATGGTAGACTATTTTAGATCATTCATCCTACGTGTAAAATTTCATATTTTTTGAAAGTACACACTAATTATGAAATTAGAACAGTAATACAGCATAATTTATCAACAATTAAATTTGCATGATTTACCTTGTCACAGGTACATAATTTTTCCTACACATATATAAATGACAGTCATGTATTCATACAAAATTTCTGGGAATTTACTGGTTTTCATGCAATTATTTGAGAATTTACACTAATAATACATGTTTGCTATTTTAAAATTCAGAAATTATATTCATTTACATGGACAACATAAATTTCCAAAAATTTAGGCATGTATTGACATCTAGCAACATCGCACATAAATCTATGACACTTAAATTTTCACATTGATCACATAACAAAATTTACAAGATCAAAACCTATCTGATAGTTACTTTGGGAAAATTTTAATAAATAAATGTTTAACGAAAATTCCACAAATTCCACAACATCATATACTTAAGGTATTATAACATATAAAATTTACAGTATATCCTCATATATAGAAATCTAGAAAATAGATTTAAGGGGGCAAACCGTCCATTTGTCTTGCCTGAAGAACTCAGCGGCAAGGGTGTGGCCGCTTACCTGGTTAACCCAATCGCTAGCCACTAACCTCGGATCTTAATGGCAGCAAAGGGTGCCGTTAAGTTCCTGTCTGTGCAAAACACAGACTGAACTCAGAAGTCGAAGGAAGGGGGGTTCCAGGACCTCGAATAAATTCCAGAAAAATACCTAGGACCTACTAGATGCATGTATGAGTAGTGTGGAGGGTTTACTTCCCTTCAAACAATTCTATAATCAATGAATCAAGTCGGAGAAGCCCTCCTCATCCTGAGCCAAAGAGTCCCGATGTCCTCCAAATCTAGGTTTTTAGATGGTCTTTAAGGTCCACCGGGGTGGGAAGACGATCCTCATGTCTAGCCTTCCTCCCATCGAAGAAGAACGCCTGAAGAAGCCTTCAATCGCCAGATCCATGGGTCCAAAGTTCAGGTTTCGCAGATGAAAGTTAGGATTTTTGACAAAGAGCCAAAGGACACAACAACACACCCCATACTGAGTCTTTTTATAGTTAGTTAGGGTGAAGACGCAGTTAGGGTAGGCTAGGTTACTGTTGGGGAACAGTTTCCCAAACCAGAGGCGACATTTTCCGGGGTGTTTCTGGATCTGAAGTCGCAACAGATCTGAGAGACTAACGTCATCATCACTGGCCGCCAATATGGAGTTGGCATCCATCGATGTGGCCGCTGACTCACTATTAACGTCAACTCATTGACGCCAACAGGTCGTCTGCACAGAACTTAAAACTACAGAAACCATATATATTATATACTAGACTAACAATATATATATAATTTACAATACATATATTAAATAATACTATTCATGCAATGTAAATAGATTATTGCACAATACATCAAATGCTATTTTTACATCTACACACACAAGCACAATTCCTCACACAATCAAACACCCATATAAAGAGAGTAAAATTCTAGGGCCTTACAAAGATGAGGTATTTGATATTGTGGAATCATAAATGTCTAGGGGACAAGCACAATATTTATCCCAAGTCTTGGTAGTATACTACCTTGGCTAAGGCCGAGATGGGATTTGAATAAGTTTAGATCAACCATGTGGATTTTAGCTGTAATCCCATGAAGCCTATTATATCCAGATATGTGAGTCGAGAGAAGTGCTAAATAGGAGCGAATGGTTTGCGTGACTCTAGTTGGTTGCAATTGTTACAATTGGACTTGTATCTGTGAGATGTTATGATAATATCTTTATTCGTGACACGCCAATATGAATGGAAGACACCGCGACATGTGAATCTACAACATGTGTAATATACGACCACACATAAGAATGATGAATGGTTCTCTCTTCATTATTGTGTGAGCTCATGAATCACATTTGTCTGTGATCCTGAAGTACCCCTAGTCACCTTTAGAACTGTGCTATGAAGATGAGCTTGATGTCGCTACTTTAGCATGTTACTTAGGGTGATGGTTGATACCGTCTAGGGAACATGTCTAGGAAAACGGTTAAGACAAATTGAATTGACATGTGAAGCATACGGAAGGTATCTTGTTATTTCACCCATGCTTAATTACTCATTGTTGGCCCTTTTGGTACGGCAACAAGCTAACCTAGAAGGGGGGGGGGGGTGAATAGGTTTTTCTGAATCTGAAACAGAAGCTTTAACACAGAAAATTATCACTTGAAGTTTGGTTAGTTAGTGTGATAAAGAGTAGCAGTGCGGAAGCAAATAAACAATCACACAAATAACACAAGAGATTTATCCTGGTTCGGCCCTTCCCACATGGAAGTCCTACGTCGTCCCCAAGCAACCTCTTTGGATTTTACTAACCAAGGGTACAGTCCCCCTCAAGGACAATACACCCCAGCACCCTAGCTGGTCTTCTTCTCTTTCTCGGACAAGAAGGCAGCCCACTTCTTTTACAGGTCAAGAAGCCAACTCCTGGTACAAACCCCAGTGTGGTTCTGCTAGACACAAACCCCTAGCTAGTCTACACTGTATACAGTCCTACAGCTGGACAAGGATCTTTCTTAGAAAAGAAAGAACACGGCTGAGAGTTGGAACATATGAAAACAACTACAAGAAACTCTCAGATAAAAGACTCTCTCCCCCAGATTACAAGATGCATACAGAGAGAGTGAAGAGAGGAGAAGGAGCTTGAATGCTTGAGATGCTTGAACACTTCTTCTGGGCTCAGGCTCTTTCTCTCTTTTTACTTTGAGTGTATGTGGCGTTCAGGTTCCTCACTGGTTGTACACTCCTTCAAAGATTTTCAGGAAGGCTCTTACTATTTCTTCAACCTTGCTTCATCTTTTATATGAGCAGCTTTTGAATAGATCCGTTGAAGAGATCCGTTGGGTTCTAGCCGGTGCTCATATTCTCTTCATTTGTCTTAATCAGACTCTGGTGGTCTTCGAGGTCTGTAAGCATAGAAGAGAGTGTTAGCACAAAAGAGTATTTATGATAACTGTGCATACCACTGTGTTTCTGCTATATGCTGAAAATAGAAGTTCACATCTTTTTCTGACACGACTCTGAGATATGCATGCAGCCTTTTGTCAGAAGATTTTAACATTTCATTAGGCGCCAAACATATTTGAAACATCTGAATATAAAGGAAATCGATGTTTGGACAAAATTGATGTTTACGTGAAACCAAATCGATGTTATAAGTATAGGCAAATCGATGGCCAAATCGATGTTCAATTATAAGCAATCGATGTTTGACTTATCAAATTGATGTGAGAAGCAAATCGTTGTTCTCACTTATCAAATCGTTATGAGCCTTAGCGAGTCATTATTGAAGACAAATCGATGTGAGAGCAAATCGTTGTTCTCACTTATGAAATCGTTGCACGATAATCAAATCGTTATGGCAAGCAAATCGATGTGAAACTTATCAAATCGTTGTGAAGCATTAGCGAATCGTTATAGAAGACAAATCAATGTGAGAACAAGTCGTTGTTCTCACTTATCAAATCGTTATGAGCCTTAGCGAGTCGTTTAAAAAGACAAATCGATGTGAGAGCAAATCGTTGTTCTCACTTATGAAATCGTTGCACGATAAAATCGATGTTTTACTTAATGAATCGTTACACGATCAATCATTGTGTAACTTATGAAATCGTTGTTAGTGAAATCGATGTAGCACTTTGAATAGAAATCGATGTATATTAAATGAACATAGATTTAGCATTTTTAGTGCGTCTTATTGCATCAATGTGAGACTCAGCATTTTGCTATGAGATTGATGCGACACAGATGAAACAAAATGTTCAATTTAAGTTACGTCATAATTTTGTTAGCACCAAAATATGAAGGTAATAAAGAGTGGTTCAACAATCTCCCCCTTTTTGGTGATGACAAAATTTGAGAATTTCTTGATTTAAAATACTATAGAAATACAGAAATTCACAGGACATACATACTCTCCCCCTTTTTGTCACTAACCAAAAAGGAAGGATCTTACCATCCATTTCTCTCCCCCCTTGAACTCCCCCTATTCTATGCTCCCCTGAGCATGAGACTCCCCCTTAATGAGACTTGCAAATAGTTTAGTAATACTAAAAATTTTAAAATAATAAATGATTACTCCTCTTCAAATATGAGTTGGATGAAGAGCTGGCAGTCACCAATGCCTTGAGCATCCTTGATCCTAATGCTCTAAGGCTATCCTGCAAATAACTACTCCGAAGTAGGTACCCAAATCTTTTTCGTCCTTGATGGTTAGATGCATAAAATATCCTTCGGGATCCATACTAGGTGCCTTGTTGTGCAGGTGTTTACTGTGTGTCCTATTTATTGCAATGATAACAACATGAATATAATCTATTTTGTAGTTCTTATTGTTTTTATGATGTCTGTTTAGAACACAATTTTTAGAAACCTTTTTCATTTGATAATGCTTGTTCATTTCAGGCGCCTTTTTCTGGGCATTTTAGTTTCTTTTACAAATTTTGGCAAAGGATATTTTTCTGAAATTATGGCTTGTTTTCCTTTTTCTGGAGGTATATATCCAAGCCATTGTTTATTATTTCCAGATTTTGACCCTTTTAAGCATAGGGCTAAAGATGTTTTCCTCTAGTTTAACTTTCTAACTGATTCTTTTAAATAAGATTTTCTTCAGTTAGAGATTTTAATTTTTCTTCTAACTCTAACTTCTCATTATTCTTGCTTTTCAATCTTCATTTAAAGATAATTATTATCTTTACTGTCCTTAATTGTTTTTCTAGTTGCTCCAATTCGGATTTAAGATCAGAATTGGTGTTTTCCAAGCAAGTAGTGTTATTTTTCAGATTTTTTATTCTTTTACAACAACCTTGTGTTTATCATAATTTCATTAAAGACTGCTTCCAAGTCTTCAGATTCTGACCTGAATTTGTGCATGAATTAGTAATGAGTCAGAATGTCCCTCATCTAGTCCTACATGAGGGCTAGATTTACTTCTCTTTTTCTGAAACTGAGCTGTGATGAGTCTGAGCTTGTGTCCTCTTCATTTTCCCAAGCAGCCGCCATGGCTTTTCTTTTGAACTTCTTGTGCTGCTTCTTGGACTTTTCGGTTTTGACCAGTCTTCTTGAGTCTTGGACAGTCTGGTCTAAGATGTCCAGGTTTTCTCCATTCATAACAGACTGGTTCTTTCTCCTTTTTATCTTTCCTTTAGATCCTTCTTGATCCAATTTTCTTCTTCTTTAAAATCTCTGAAGTTTGGACCGTACTTCATCAACATCACTGTCTTCAAATCCTGTAATTTTTGAGCTAGAGAAGAAGTGGAAGGAGCATCTA
>JACBKR010005875.1:0-16997 GCA_014218235.1 Colocasia esculenta | reverse complement strand
GTGGTTGCAGTTTTGAGGCTCTACAGTGTTATTCGAAGAGCACTGGAAGGTGGAGTTGATTTAGAAGTTGTTAAAAGTAGGTATCATTTGTTATAAATTTTTCTCTCGTTCTCACAAACTCAGTGACGAGGGGAGGAGACTCTCACATATTAATTTTTTTTTTCTTCTGTGAAACTTTAGACTCACACCACATATGAGTTATAATCAATTTGTCATGAATTTTTCCTCATCTCAAAATTCGAGCGGTGAGAAGAAGAGATCTTACATATTAAGTCTCTTTTCTCTTTTATGAAATTTGATATGAAATTATGTGCTCACACTTATATACCTTACAATATTCCTCCCTTTACAAAGTCATTCTCTTACAGTAAAGTCCGGTCATGTGCTCCTCTAAGAAAGTACATTTGTTTTGTAATGTTTTTGTGTTGAAATTTTGAGAAATAACATTTATATGATGTGCACTAACTTAGGCACACCCCTAGTGGGTGTGCCATTTGTCTTTTGGGAGATATTATAATCTCCTCAAGGACAAATGGCACACCCCTAGTGAGTGTGCCTAAGTTAATGCACATCATAAATGTGCACTAAATATTTCTCAAAATTTGCTGCACACGTCATTTGTCAATTCATTTTAATAATCCGTATTATTGCGTACGTATATTATCCTTGGTTCACAACACAGGTGCAGTACTGCAACAAGTCCATTTTCGACTGTAAAAAAAGAGTCCTTTTCGTAACCAAACAAATTAGTGCCGATTCCATCAGTTAACAGTGCTGCAGATGCTCCTGATCTCCCCGCTGGTGCCGGTGAGGGGGCTGATGTTGCCCATCTTCACCATTGCCGCTGCGAAGTCGCGGAAGAACATGGAGTTGCTGCCGATGTAGTCCTCGACAACGGCGGTGGTCGGCCTCACCGTGCCGTTGTCGATGCCGTTGTACAGCTCCTGGTCCGAGTGGAGGAGCCCGCGCCCCGCCGCCAGGTTCTGGTAGTAAGCGATGTCGAAGATCCTCGGCGTCTGGATGTCGAGCGGCTGCAGGTTGTCGTCGCCGCCGGTCCGGGGGCAGTTGCGGCGCGCGGCTCGGCGAAGCCGGGTTGTAGATGCGGTTGCGGAAGGTGGCGCAACGGGCGAACCCGATGGTGTGGGCGCCGGAGAGCGCCACCAGGTCGCGCGCGTTGAGGCCCTTGGCGGCGTAGGAGGAGATGAGGGTGGCGATTGGGTTTTCTTTTAAAATAGTACACTTTGAAAATATTATAAAGAGACGTTAAAAAAAAATTTCATAATAATATAGCACACTTTCTACAGTGCACACACTTTCACGCTTAAAAAAATAAAAAAGAAGAAGTCGGTATCGCGCCTACCGACTTGCAAGTCGGTAGGCACCATACCGACTTGCAAATGAACATAAAAAATTTAAAAAAATTTCTGTAAATAAGATATAATTAGACTTACCTATTCATCTCCTTATTTAGATATCTTATTGATGTCTATTTAAGTTAAAATTTCAACCATAGACTAATAGAAAGATTTTACAAATTATGAAGATTTTAGTTTAATTTTTAAATTTTATTTTTTACTGGATAAAAAATCACCCAGAAAATAGTTACGTCGACTTAATATCAAAATATGGTCTTCAAAAATTTCGAATAATTATATATTTTATATCATCACCTTTTTCTAAGAATATGGTGTTCTCAAATTTTATTTTCGTTATAATTTTCCGGTGTCGTCCTGTCGGGGTGCGCACGCCGACAGGACGACACCGGAAAACTATAACGAAAATAAAATTGAGAACACCATAATTCTTATAAAAATGTGGTGATATCAAATATATAATTATTCAAAATTTTTGAAGACCATATTTTGATATTAAGTCGACGTAACTATTCTGAGTAATTTTTTACCCAGTAAAAAATAAAATTTAAAAATTAAATTAAATTCGTCATAATTTATAAAATCTTTCTATTAGTATATGGTTGAAATTTTAACTTAAATAGACATCAATAAGATATCTAAATAAGGAGATGAATAGGTAAATCTAATTATATCTTATTTACAGAAGTTTTTAAATTTTTTATGTTCATTTGCAAGTCGGTATGACGCCTACCGACTGCAAGTCGGTAGGCGTGATACCGACTTCTTTTTTTATTATTTTTTTGAACGTCAAAGTGTGTGCACTGTAGAAAGTGTGCTATATTACGATTTTTTTTTTTAGCGTGTTAATTTCCTTATAATGTTTTCAAAGTGTGCTATTTTAAAAGAAAACCCGTGGCGATTCTGGAGGAAGGGGAGGGGATGTTGCTGTTGGCCACGGTCTGGCTCGCCGTCCTCGCGTCGCGCCGTGGACGGTGCTACTGGGGGGGCGCACCCCGACAGGACGAACCGGAAAATTATAACGAAAATAAAATTTGAGAACACCATAATTCTTAGAAAAATGTGATGATATGAAATATATAATTATTCGAAATTTTTAAAGACCATATTTTGATATTAAGTCGACGTAACTATTTTCTAGGTGATTTTTTACCCAGTAAAAAATAAAATTTAAAAATTAAACTAAAATCTTCATAATTGTAAAATCTTTCTATTAGTCTATGGTTGAAATTTTAACTTAAATAGACATCAATAAGATATCTAAATAAGGAGATGAATAGGTAAGTCTAATTATATCTTATTTACAGAAATTTTTTAAATTTTTTATGTTCATTTGCAAGTCGGTATGGTGCCTACCGACTTGCAAGTCGGTAGGCGCGATACCGACTTCTTCTTTTTTATTTTTTTAAGCGTGGAAGTGTGTGCCCCGTAGAAAGTGTGCTATATTACGAATTTTTTTTTTTAGCGTGTTAGTCTCCTTATAATGTTTTCAAAGTGTGCTATTTTAAAAGAAAACCCACTCCCTAACCTAGCGCCAAGGTAATTAAGGAAACCAGAGGATTAAAGTACTGCGTGCCGGATCGATGGTGAAACTTCGCAATGCCATGCCTTATATAAAGAGATACAAGACTTGTCCGAGTACTTGTGATATCGATCTACGTACACCAGCATTCGTCGACCTTCTGGCCCATGGAGAGCTGCAGAAGCTCACGCTAGTTATAGCTAGCTAGCTATCGGTCAGAAGAAGGAAGAATGAAGACTTCATCGAGTGCATGTATGTACGGGAGAAGAAGTAGGTGAGGATTGAAAAAATTATGAAGCTAGATGCGAAAACAAATTCGGCGAAACATTTTGGACTAAGACCACAGCTGTCAACAAGGACTTTTCTAGGTTCTGTCGGATTTCATCGTAGGAAAATTTTGATATATACCACATTATTACATCGATCCTGCCCCTCCCACCGTGCACAGTAAATCATGGAAGGGTGCAATACCAGCTAGGAAGGATGATTGTTTGACATGCCGCCGCATAGCGCATCCTTTCCAAGTTGGCCCCTTTGCGATGCATTCAAAGTCTTTCCGATTGATGGACCCATGAATTCGAGATTTCTCCATATAATTGTATCCATGACATGCACGGTTGTAGTAATCCGAAAAAAAATTCAGTATTTAAAATTTTAAAATAATAATTTCTTTAAATTAAATAATAGAAATATACGTACTATTATTGTATGTGTAAGAATATATCGAAAAATTCTGTAAAAATTATAAATCAACCCCAAATAATATCCCTAAGTGTTCCACGAAGAAATTCGTGCAACAAAAAATTTGATTGGTTAAGTGTACGTCACAATGTGACTAATTATCTAAATTAGGAAACTAAGTCGGAAAACCGTTAGCACGGAAAAATAACGCGCTCATAAATAAAACGATTATGTTGGAGAGGCTTCCAACATCATGAAATGATTACCCATTATTAGAATTAGATCAATGGACCTCTCATAGTCCATGAATAAATCAGGTAAGAAAAATATAATAAAATCTGTAACTCTATTATTCCCTAATAAAAGGGAAATCCCAAAAGATAAAATCTAATAAATAATGGGCTTTGATAAATGGACCATATAAAATTTTGGGCCATAATATGGATTTTCAAAAGAAGAATAGTAGGAAAATACCCTAAATTCTTCACTAAATTAATATCTAAATAGAAAAGGGGTATTTAATGTATTAAATAGGAAGTTTGAGTTAGAATTAGATTCCTAAACCTACCCTAATAGGTGGCCACGAATTGGCTCCCATCCTAACCCAAATAAGAAGTGAAAAGCTTGGGAGGAGGTTAGAAAGGAGAAAATTCAGAATTTAATAGAAGTTAGAGTACTATTAGGAATTAGAAACATAACTAGCATAAATACACCTCTAAAACCCTCTTGGCCGACCCTAGCTCATTGCCAAAGGTTGTTGGACGGGAGAGAGGCAAGGAGGAGAGGATCTCGTGAGGAGAAGGAGTTCTTGGAGCTTCTTCCTCGTTCTTGGAGATTTTAACCCTAGAAGACAAATCGAGTCCAAGGTAGGCATTCTCACGAGCAAAACTCAATTAAATCCATCTGTAGATTGTTCCATACATCAGGAACAAAAGCCCTCTTGTTTCACTCTTTTTCATCGAGCCAATCTTTTGTTCTTGATTTTAGAAGATCTGCAAACATGATAACCTCAAGACATCATGTTTAATTCAAATCTCTATGTATACTTGATCCCATGCTACGAAACTTTTACTGTAGATACTTCATGTTGTTAGGGATCTTTTGCCCCTAAAAGCCCTAAATTTCATCGAGCATGTTGATCGAATTTAATCGATCTTTCTCTCTGTGTCATGTTCTAAATAACTTGTTCTTGCTCATGTTCAAACCCTGTATGAACCATGATCTCTCTCTAATCCGATTTACTGGAAGTACCCTTACATGTCTACTTTAATTTGCAACTTGTTTCGTGATTTTTCATCGACTATGTAATTAGTAATGATTTTTCAAAGTACCCTGTGTCAAAAAGGCAAGTTTCTAGACCGCAATCCAAGACAGATCATAACCCTGTCAAACTCTGGCGCAGACCCTGTGAACGCGCCGACCCGATAGGCTGTGTTCACAAGGGCCGTCGCGATAGAGCGCTCTATCGCGATCTGATCACGACAGCGCCTGTCGTCGCGATCTGCTGACCAGGCCGTCGCGACCCTCATGCAACCCCGTCGCAACCTGACTGCCCGAACCGACATGCCTGTCGCAACCTGTACAAGCCACTGTCGCGATCTTCCCTGACCCTATCGCTACCCTTACTGGCCTACGTCGCGTTCACAGGATTTTGCATGAAAACCAATAAAAATTATTACTCTCACTTACGCCTTTTTAACAGTCATACACGCAGTAAAAAAAAACATCGTTTTAAAATGGAGCTATATTGAATGCTTTAAAAGATATATTCACGACTTCTTTTTATCTATGATTTCTCTCTCACATGAACCATCCATATATGGTTGAAATATGGCCTACAATATCTCATAATGTATCTGGTAATTTTTACAATAAAGTATATTAATTGCCCTATTTTAAAGGACTTGTATTCGTTTCCTACGTTGTTTATATACCGATATCGACGCTCCACTATTCTAGAATTCCTCTAGAACGTCGAGTACCTATTTTTATATACACACTTTACTTGGCTTGTGGTGAACTCTCCGTCGGATATTCCTTTCGCCGAACTAGTGAACCCTTGCACAAGGCCTCCGTAAGTCTCCTCTGATTATGGATTCCCACATGGTCGACGAGCTGGTTGTACCCTAACCTATGATACACTCTAGAGATCAGCAAGATCCAAACGGCCTTAGTTGCTCTCGCTCTTATCTTGAATCACGTCGGACCTCTGGACCTGTGCATAACGAGGCCAGCGGAAGGGTTGTGTATTCCACCTGACTGCCAACGCCATACGCGTGTGTTGTGCAACTGTTACTATCGCTCGTTACTCGACGTTTCTTGTGCAATGACCATAAGATCTCATCTATACTCTACTCGCTCGTCTATTCACGTTCACTCTACTATCTCGTCTATCTCGTATATTCATTTGGAACTCTCTTGGTACCCTTTGAGCTGTGTGGATCCTACTGTTTTGTACGTTCATGACTGTCTAGCGCTATAATGGGTCTTGTGACTCTACTGTATCCAATGCATACTGTGTAGGGCACGGAGAGTATCCGAGGGGCTCCAATCTAGTCCTGGGGCAGAGAGCCACCCGAAAATACCTGCAGGGCTATTGACGGTGCTCTGCATTGCACTGGTTCTGACTATACTGTATTGGCTAGACATCTGACTGTTATCCTTTTAGTCTAAGGAGTTCAGACGTACTGTGATATTACGTGCTATCACAAACTATTATACTATTAGTCTAAAGAGTTCAGACGTACTGTGCGATTACTGTGCTATCGCAGACTGTTACTGAATGACTACTGTCCTAGAAGTGACTACTGTCGTATTCTACTAGTGCACCGTTGTGCAACCATACACGCTATCTCGTTACACGCTATCTCGTTACACGCTATCTTGTCATACGCTCTACTTGCTCTACTTGATACTTGCTATCTTGAGTTATTGCATACTATCGTAACTTAATTGCATTCAAAGTGCTCTACTCTCTCGTTGTCTAATGACAATAAAAGTGCTATAATATCTCGATTGATGAAAATCAATCAAAGTGCAATTTACTCTTTACATGACCAACTACTATCCCTCCTTGCTATACATGTCGCTTGCTATTTCTTGCCATTGTCGCTACATGTTGTTGCGTTGTTATCGTTTCTATCGTGACTCGACTTTAATCATCGTGCTATACTTGATTCATCTGCTATCTGAACCATGTTACTTGTGCTATTACTTTCTCGACTTACATGACTCGCTCTATCATTAGTTACTCTGCCATTAAATGCATTAATTATTTAAAGCCTGCTTGATCCTGAGATTTAAGTCCTACTGGGTGTTATCGCTCACCCTTCGTTATTTGTTATTGTGTCTCAGGTAAGTCGGACGATGACGTTATACATACCAATGGGACGGATCCAGAGTGATGAGTGACCCGAAGTCAAATGACGAAGTTGCCCTAGTACAATGGAGTCTAGTAGTTATTGCTTTAGATTTCATTCAATGTAATGATGTCATTGAGCCTTATGTGTGGCTCTGAATTAGTGGTTGTAATAGTCTTAGTGATTTTATAATGAAATAAAGAGTTATTCCAATTTGTTTATTAGATGCTCTGATGTTTGCGAAAGTATGCGCAATTGTCGTTACCATACTCGTTGTTCGCGTCTCCCTCCGATTTATTCCGCTGCTAAATTGGAGGGGCGTGACAACGGTAATAAACTATTTCCTCCATGCAATATCTATTGTTTCTTTATCTCAGGGACATTCCAACTAATAATTGTATATTCAACTCAAATGTAGTAACCCACGTCTAAATATATATGCACTAGTAAGTATAAGTCATAATTAAGTACTGCAACAGAGTTAGAATCAACAGCTAATTAGTTCAACATTGACACTATTGTCCTACAGTTATTCTTGGCTATATGTTGATAATAGAGTCATTATAACAACCCAAGGATTCAACACCCAGAAAGCCTTCCAAGTGTCTAACCTTTAGACTGCTACCCACGAATCAGAAGACCTAGAAGGATTAGAAAAATAGTCTAGCTAATGAGATAAGTAATGAATTCAAATAGTTATACCAAGAGGTCAACACATTAAATAAAGAAAATATATACAACATGTTCCAAATAAAAGTACAAGCACAAAAAAAGTACAATCTTTAAGGGACATATCCCAAAAATTTGCAAAACACAACTCTCAGTTCACACTAGTACAAGAGCTCACACACTCGCACACTCATACTACTGGCAGCATACGACGCAACTAATCGTCACCTCAACCATCTAGCACCGAACTCCTTGATAGGGAGCCCTACCTGAAGAAAGTAGGGGTGAGTCCCACGAACAAAGCTCAGTAGGGATAACCAGTCCTTACCGTTGAGAGTGGAAGGAACTCCAAAAAGTAATAAATAAACTACAACTAGAAAGCAGAACTATAAGCCAACTATAAGAGCTACTACAAAACAAGGAAATAGAACAATGCCATGACCACCAACCATGGTTGGGCCACACAACTCCGCAGAACTAGCGGAGTCGGGACCACCGACGCATCTCAACATGGACATCGAGACAAAGAGCTCACGGAAATCACAAAAGCAATCACGTGAGAACATAGTCTCACCACACAAGCACAGCTAACTCGGACCTCTATGAGTCAGGAACCCACACACAGAACCAATCTGAACCTCGGACACCCTACGAGGTCGAGAAACCACACATAGATACCTCCACGAATGGGGCACCAAGGAACAGGTTACGGAACCAAGGTCGGGGCCTACACAAGACACATCGAGAGAACACTCGAGTCGAAAACCACCAAAGGCAATCCTGAGTCGGGAAACACTCCACACCATCTCTTGGTACAACAACCAGAGAGCGAGGCAGTGAGAAACTAAACTGTCTAGGCCATGCCGGGAAGAACACAAAAAACCACCTCGGCATCTCGCCCCAGCTAAGAGAGCTCTACAAACAACTCAGTGTCGTTGTCCAAAAACCATTTTCCCCTAAGCTCAGAGGAACCCATTCGAGCATGCTCGTAGCATGAAATACTCCCTCCTCAGGCTCACGACGTCGGGGATCCCAGGAAACAACAACAACCCAGCACATGGGACAAGCTCTCAAGTACATAGCATTGGGCAAGCAGAGAACAAGTAGGGCAAACACCAATAAGCACACAATACGGCTGGCTTGTAACCACGACAGCTCAGTAGGAACAAGGCATGCATAAGCACACCTTTCGGAACTCTCGGAAGGGCCATTGGTCAACACAAGCATATGCGCCATAGTCAAAAACTTGATAGAATGGAAGCAAAGGGTTCTACTTGTAGGCAGTGAGAACACGACGTGTCAACTTGTCGCTACCAAGTCGCAACCATAGGGTGTTGCCTCTAGATAGATACTGCGACGAACGTCCGGTCATGACCTGAACATGACCAACAGGGGTACACCTTTAGATGAGAACTCGACTTATCGACTTGTCGAGATCTTCATATGAAGGCCAAACCCTAGGTAGACCATGCCCCAAGGTTCGCACCTAAAGAACCACACAAATTAAGGCAACCACCAGAATAATATATAGCTATACGTACCGAACAGGAAAACATACCCCAACCCACTCAGGCACATACCATTACTGTCGAACTCGGAAACTGTGAAATAGTAAGGGTAAGGTGAACGTGATGGCCAACTAATTGCGACCATGAACCCTTCGCCTTCAATTTGATATCGTGATGCCAAGCTTGTCGTGATGTCAGTCTGAATACTGCACTGAGGGATCAAGCTATCTCACAGTTTCCCACAATACAAAGACAAGCCTACAGCATAGGGGAAGGTACCAACACACTAAAACACTCCAGTAGAACCCCAAAAACATGTGCATTAGCCCCTCCTTGCTCACCAATAACCATATGAGAAAGGAGGATGAGCCAAGGACGTACTATTTGACTATGCACCAAATTCTCACAAACAGGCAGGGAACCTCAAGGCAAGAAGGGAACAAGCACAAACGAGCACTATCCACACCAACTAGAAAGAGAGCACGGGATCCTAACTCCAAATGAAGAGTCAATCCGTTGGAGTCTTTATGTCGGCATGCATGGCTGCCTCCTCCTCACTCTACGCATGCTCCACATCCATGATGGTTCAAGGATCATCCTCTAGCTCGCCTAAATGCACCTAAGGAGAAGAGAGGGAGCTCTCCTCCCATGCACAGAGAGGGAAGGAAAGGGACAAGAAGGAGAAGAGAGGTGCTGGCCATGCCTTAAAGGTTCGGGATTGTGAATGCAATAGGCGAGACATCACGTTCTTAATACAACACGACAGCACCTTGTCACATCTCAAAAAGTTGGATAAAATCTTCTGACAGGTCGTTAGCCACTCAGACACGTGTCTGTCATGATCGCATGCGATCAACCAAGGAGAGAATGCGACACCTGACGCATCGGCACCTCACACATACGGTCGAACACATGGCACGCAAGCCACAGTCAAATAGAATGCATGCGACATGGGGACTGTCGCCTTCCCAATTAGAAGACGACACAGATCTCGTCGATTTCAGAACACGACTTATCGATCCATCGCGATTCCAAAACTAGCGAGAGGGGGGTCAAAATTGGACCTAAAAACTCGGGTTACCATCATAATTTCTGTTTATTGAAAAAGCAAAACTAAAGAATGGATAAGATCATTGAAAGCTGCAGATCAATTCAACATGAAGACTTCATGCATGGGTGGGGTTGAAAAAAAGTGCAACGTAGAAAAATCTTGGAGAGGGGAAGAAAGGAAAGAAAAGGTCCAAGGGGTTATTAATTTCCACTTTGGCAAATTCTTTGATGTTGATAAATGAGGTCACTTTGACCGGGAACTAATAATTTAAACTTGGACATAATTGTCCACTCCAAGGATAAGCTTCTTTATTGAATTCGACCATTAGATTATTTGCATGTAGTTTGAAGAACGTGAAAATAACTATAATATGTAAAAAGAAAAAGATTAGCACAGAGTTAAATATTTATATCGACTATGCATGTTCGAGTATATGATCATAGAAGTAAAAAAATCTACTGTGCCAAATATATACATCAATGCTAAAATTTTCTCTCAAGTTTCATCATGATCTCTATCATCATTTAAGTTTAAACATTATTGAACGCTAATATATTAGTGGTAAATATATATTGCTTAAATGTTTTTATCCGTGAACTTATTAATGAGGTAATTAAATTGCAGAGAAGGCCCGGGCCACTGTAATATGTAATAGGGTGTTTGGAAGTAGTTTTTTTTAAAACTATTTCTATCTAAAAATTAATGACGTCTCTACTTTCTACTAAAATTTTAAAATTATAAAAAAATGGTCTTATCTGTTTGGTAAGAAGTGTTTTTTTTTAAGTTTGTTTGGAGCGGGCAGGGGGGGGTGGGGGCGAAGCTGGGGGGTGGGGTGGAGGTGCACGGGGAGGAGGGGGGCGGACGCCGACGGGCCGAGTGGGGGGGGGGGGGGGGCAATGCTGCCGGGGGGTGGGGGGACGCCGGTGGGCCGGCACGGGGGGGATGCGAGGAAGGAGGAGGGAGGGGGGGGATGCCGGCGGGCCCGGGGGGGGGGGACCGGGAAGGAGGAGGGAGGGGCCGGGGGTGGACGCTGGCGGGGCCTGGGGGGGGGGGTGAGGGGGGCGCGATCTGCGGGGGGGGGGGGGGGGACGCCGGGAAGGAGGGGGGTGGTTGCCGGGGGGTGGGGGAGGAGGGGGCCACAGGGGGGATGGGGTGGACGCCGGCGGGGGGTGGCCAGCGGGGGAGGGGAGGGAGGGCCGCGGGGAGGGGGGGGTGACGGGCTAGGTTTGGTGGGAGGGGGGTTTTTGGAGAGAAATTATGTTTTTAAAATAAACAAGTTGGTACTTATTTTTTTTTTTTAAGAGAGATTTACACATGACAAAAGTTCTTCCCTAGAAAATAAAATTACTTACCAAACATGTCTCACTATTTGATCTCTTTTTTTTTTAAATTTTAGAGAAAAAAGAGGTAAAAAATTACAACCAAACACTCTATAAGGAAGGTAAGAAGAAAAATGTACCTTCTTACATGTTCCATTATGCCATGTTCAATTGACTCTTTTTTTAAGCTTTTGAGTAAAAGGTAAAGGATAAGACCATGCTTGGCTTGGATTGATAAAAATAACCAAACTCGAGGCATATCCTTATGCTATATGTTCTTTGTGTCTTGCATAATTATGCTGGCAATGGGAGGAATGCTTAACAAATAAATAATACTAGTAAAATAACGCGCTACATGTCGCACTTTTTTATAAGATTTTAGTTAAATATGATAAAAATGTCAAAATTTTAGTATAAATTTTGGGTTTAGTTAATCAAGCATGACCGTACATGTTATTGTTAAAATTAGTGATAACTTGAAGCATAATATTTTTATGCAATTGTATTGGGAAAATTAATTGGGGGTCCCTGTCAGAGGGTGGTATTTTTTCCTCGTCCCTGTCAGAATACTAGTAGACGTAAAGTCCCTACTTTCACCTAGTTAATTGTCAGTCATACTTTTGAGACGTCACCATTTACGACCCTCGACCCAGGTTTCCGTCTCTTTTGCATCCGTCACTTTTCCATTCTCGTCTATCCTTCCGTCCTTTCGAATCCCTTTTTCCCAATCGACGCTGACGCTTCGATCCTTTCGAAGGCCGTGAAACTTGATCGATGGGAAGTTGCTCTTACATAACGTGCCGAGCACACTTACAGCAACCATTAACATCAGTTACACAGGTCCTTCGCCCGTGAACCATTCTGCAGAAACTAAAAGGAAACCAGGGCCGCATACTTATCCTTCACAAGCTTCTCTGACTCTTCTCTTCCTATCTTTCTTGCTCGTCTTCTTCCTCTTTATTTGCAGATGTCTTCATCTACCATGCTCCCCACAGGGATGGCAAGGCACCTGCCTCACCGGTGCCACAGGTTCCCACCTTTGCCGCCACCGACCTTCAGCCCCAACTACTGGGACGATTTTTACATCGGCTGAAGATGGCTTAGCCAAAGCCTCCCGGCTGTACGGCGACAAGGGCCAACCAACATCGTCCCTGACATCGGTCCTAGGGCGGAACAGATTTGTTCCTCCCCTCCTCCTCTACCCCTTTCGCCTCCTCCCCTCCGTCCTCCACCGACTGGTCGGGTTACGGAGTTAGAGTTATTGTAACATCGGTTGTTTATGCAATATATTTCGTTTTATGCAGTCTTCTGTGTGTTGTAACGCCCCGGCGCGGAATATCGGAGCGGGATTACAGTATAAATAGTACGAGCGAGAAATAATAACAAACCATTACACAATGGAAATAATACCAAACAACCTCATATCTCATTAATAATCCAACAATCTCCATTACATTCACTAATAACTCATCATCTTCATAAACTGACTAATACATCAACGTATCAGAGCCAAAACTAGGGTCCAGTGTACTTTATTCAAAATCAAACTATTACATTATGACTAACTGACTCACTAACTCATAACTATACTAACAGACTACTACTAGTTAGCACTGGTTGCTGAATGGTCACTCTTGAGTCTCTCATCGGTCCCATCCTCGTGAGTGTGGTCATGATCCGACTCACCTGAAACACATTAAATAAATATGCAGGACGAGAGAATAACGCCCAGTAAGACTTAATATCTCATGAACACAAGCATGCTTTAAATAGATAATGTTAATTTTAAAGGCAGGTTACTAGAGAGTAAAGTCATGTAGAGCATGTCACGATAACGAGAGAAATTGCAACTGGCATAGGGAAAATAGTACAACGAGAACGATAATAGAATGGCCATGTAACGATATAACATGTTATATTGCACAACGGTGACTAGTAACGTTCACGCTTGCACTTGTAGAGATAGCACTTTGATTGTCATAGATTAATCTAGATAGTAAACTGGCACTGGATGCATGTCGTACACATCCTGATCTTTTAACTCCATGGGCACTGACACTTTTCGGGCGCTCGTCCCAGGACCTGATCGGGCCCTATTGCGCTGGCATTAGTCCTTTCTTTATCTTAGACAATCACACGAATGACCAATAGAGTACCAAGAAGAGATAAGAGAGAACTAGACGAGATAGATGAGAGTGTAGAGAGAACGTGAACAGATAAGAGGATATAGAGATTAGATGAGATAGGGACAATTCCGTAAAACAATGTGAAATTTCGATAGTAACGGTTGCACAGCACCAGTAGGGTGCCGGCAGTCTGGTAGAAGTCACAACCACCCACTTAGTCGTGTCGTGAACATGCCCAAATGGTTCAGAGTGATCCCGAAACGAGAAGGAAAAACACTAAGGCATGAATCGTACTGATCCCTAATGTGTATCGGGATTTGGGGTACAACCAGCTTGTTGACTAAGGACGTGCGTCAAAGCCAAGAAGACCTACGGAGGTCTTGACAAGGAGTCCCTAGTCCAGTCGAGAGTACTCCCGGTGGAGAGGTGGCCCAAGTCAAGGGAAAAGTGTGTAGAAAACGGGTCCGTCGTGCCTCGAGTGCTCGAAGCCGAGGGAAAATGATAACAGTATTAAAATGTGCGTATAAAACGAAAATAATTATATTAATAAAAATAGGGTAATTAGTCATTAATTCGCTAATTTACCGAATACATTATTGCATATTTATCAAGGTCAAATGGCATTTAATAATGTTATGTGTGGGTAAGTGTAAAGAAATCTTGGAATATGACAAGTCGTGCAATGTCATTTTAAATAATTAAATTTATATCATTAATACCATTTATTAATTTATCAAGTCGAATTAACTATAACATGGGTTAATCATGGCTAATTAAAGGGTATAAAGCCTAAACATCAGGGCATATGCATAAATTTTCATTATGGTCGGATTCATGAAAACGCGGCGGACTTACCTGTCGTGATTCAAGTCGCGACGGGGCGGTCGGGCGCGACACGGGGCTGGCCAGTCTGGCCCAGTCCAATCGCGGAGGCTTATGCCGCCGCATTCTTGATGCGACGCCATCGGCCGGCGCGACCCCACTGATATCGCGGCGGATCGCGTCGTCGCGATAACAGGTGGGTTTGCCCTTTTCCCTTTTTCCCAGGGCGAGTCCTATGTGATAGATGTACATTCTAAATTCCATATAAAATAGCACGGTGATCAAAAAGTA
Source organism: Colocasia esculenta (assembly GCA_014218235.1). Lineage (NCBI taxonomy): Eukaryota > Viridiplantae > Streptophyta > Magnoliopsida > Alismatales > Araceae > Colocasia > Colocasia esculenta. The sequence continues at coordinate 2,276 of JACBKR010005875.1, read as the reverse complement.
CAAAACTAGTTTTAAACGAAAGTAGAAATGTATATCTATCAACATGCATGATTAATTTGAAAATATACAAGGTTTAGACATGCATTGATCAGGTTACTTTTGATAACCTAAACAGGTGTAGTCAGGGTTCCAGAATTAATTTGAGATGAATACATGATGAAAAATTCCGAAACTAGGGGCGTTCAAAAGGTAACAAGATTTAGTATTATGATAATTTATCATCATCTGAAGTCAAGTATAAACAAGGTTCACAAGCAAACATGAAGGGTCGGGTGTATGTATCTGATAGGGATTCAAAGAATTAATTCTCCCTCATGGGAGATCGAAATAGAATGAAACTAGGGGGGTTTGAAAGCTACTGAATTTAGTATCAATGATAATTTTTCATAGCATGGGAACAAGTACGTGTGGGGAATTAGAGAAAACATGAGATTTCAGTTCATGGTGACAGTAGGTTTCATGAATTAAATTTGCCCAAATGGATGTGCAGAATGCAACAAACCATAGGGCTTTTGAAGAGGTACATGAAGGCTACCTAGGATAATTTTTACATGATTTATTTCTTGAGAGATTGCCTACCTTTCTCGTGGAGTAAGAAAACCCTAGTTTGATGATGAAAATCAGAAAAAACTCCTCTTGTTCTAGCCTCCTCCTCCTTGCTCCTTGTCTCCAGCCCTTCTCCTCATTCTCCAGAGTTCCAGCCATGAAAATGGGTGCTAGGGATGAGTTTTTGGTGTATAGGCTAACTATAGGAGTCCTAGCCATTATAAGAGTCCCCCTTCCATTAAACTCCGAATTTTCTTCTTTATCTCCCACTTTCTCTTATTATCCACCTAATAGAGTTGGGAAGGGATCCATTTCGTGGGTAAAGTTTTAGGGTAAGTGTAGGACTCTTTTAGGATAGATATGACTTATTTTATAGTTAATTTGACCCTTTTCCATTTATAATTAATTAGATACGAATTTCTCTTAATTACTTCTCCTCTCATAATAGGCTATCCCTATTTGGGCCCAACAAACCATGTTAGGACCATCAGTACATACCATTACTAATTTAGCCTAATGGGCTTGATTTAAATCATTCTAATTCTATTATTCCTCTTTTAATTCAATTAATTCTATTTTCCTCATTTATAAAAATAGAAATTTATTTTATTCGGGTTTTAAAAATCAAGGGTGCTACAGTGTGCTTGTATGTGCTCTCTATCATGCAAACTCAACATGTTAGCAATAGCATAATGTAACATGTAATTATCTATACTATAAACAATAAACAAATACTGTAACAGGTTGTAACGTATACTGTAACAGTGTAGGTTAGAGTGTAGTGCTCGAACCGTAAGAGTGTGCGCTCCAACTATAACAGGTTTTAATTGCGGGGACCGTAAGAGTGTAGTGCTCTAACTGTAACAGTGTGGTGCTCGAACCGTAGGTGTAGTGCTCGAACTATAACACTATAGTGCTAAAACTGTAACAGTGTAGTGCTCTAAGTGTAACACTGTAGTGCTCAAACTGTAACGTGCTAAGAGTGTAGTGCTGGAACCGTAAGTGTTGCGCTCCAACTGTAACAGTGTTTTAATCGTGGGGACCGTGAGAGTGTAGTGCTTGAACTGTAACAGTGTAGTGCTCGAACTATAACAGTGTAGTGCTAGAACCGTAAGTGTAGTGCTCGAACTATAATACTAAGATGAAGGTTTTTGAAGAATGCATGGGTTAACATGAAGGCTGGTGAAGAATGCAAGGAGTACGTACGTGTCAAGTGGTGGCGGATCACTTGACTGACGACTGGCATGTGTACTCAAGCAACGAGTGTCCACTGCATGAATTTGTAGATTTATGAATGATGCCTTGACACTTGTGAAGAAAACATAGCTTGGACATCCCCATCGTCAAGCAGCACCTAGTCAACGTGGCCATCAATGGGAACAAGATACTCAGAATGTTCTCTGCATGTTATACCCAACCTTTTGGAAACCCTGGTATGTATGGACGCCAATTCCATGTCCCTCCCTATAAAAAGAACGAAACTTTGATCTCCAAATGCACATCTTGCAGGGAGCTGTTCCATTGCGTCGCAGAGGAAGGCAATGGAAATGTGGCGATGGAAAATTGGCACGCAATGTCTGTAAATAGCATGTATGAGCTGCTGTGGGTCAAATTGGCGGGAGTGCACATCATGCTAGCATAAATGGCGGGAAAGCGCTAAACGAACGGACGTGATAGCTTTCACGTCCATCGTCGGTAATACCGATTATTTTCAGCCGCTCGATATTCAT
>JACBKR010005874.1:0-15780 GCA_014218235.1 Colocasia esculenta | reverse complement strand
AGATCTATACCATGTGGTCAACATCCCCGCCCGCACAACGAACATGGCAGGTCAGTCTTTCGCCATGATCGAAATGAAGGCCTCCTCGGGAGTTGTTGGGGTCTGGCTCTCGGCATCGGCATCTGAGGAAGGGGCCATCAACTGGGTCATAGACTCCTACAACAAAATGTAGTGAAAAATATATTAAATAACTATTAATTGAAAAGATGCTCATACAAAGACGAAATTAGGAAATAAAGTTACTTACATATCGTCTCCTACTCTTCTCATCTACCCAGCTCATTGTCATCTGCTAGGTCTTTGCATCAACCCATCTTAAAAAGCTCAGCCATGCGGATTACGTCCATACATATTAGACTGTTTAAATTGTGACAAATGAGAAAGAGATGTAAGTACATAACTAAATGAAAGGGAAAATATTTTCATAAAAAGAATTCACAAAATCATTCATCAATTGATCATGACTAGTATGCCCCGTCTATATGTCATAGATTGAGCGGAGCCGTTCTGCTTATTATGCTTAGCAATCCTCTAAGAAGATAAGAATAGACAGTTATTGTTTCATTCATATAAGAAAATAATCATAAACAATTATACTCTAACAATTTTAAATATTACGCGCTCGTCCGCACTAGTTCACTTCTTGCACATGTGTTGCCAATCAGACAGTTAGATATCTATTGAGACGGAGACAATCGCATCATATAAAGATTTGTCATTAAATGCTGACATCAAATGCAAAATTTTTGTCAATATATAAACATAATAAAAAATAAACTACATGTGAAAATGAAGTAATGGTAAGAGTATTTTTATTTGGTTGAGGATAGGGTTAGAATGGACTTGGGAGTCCCAGAGGACTAGAAGGTTGCAGCTTTTATCTCCAACGGTCAATGGGCTCTTCCCAATGCTGCTTCCTCGGATATGATTTCTTTGTGACCTGTTAAATTCGGAATATTCCTATTCAAGGTATGGAAAAATAAGATAATTTGGAAACATGACAATGGTCAGTTCAGCATTAAATCTGTTTGGAATGGGATCAGGAATAAGCATTCTATCATCAATAGTCATGACTGGATTTGGGAAAGGCCTGTTACACAAATTTTGCTTTGTGTACTTGGCAAGCTCATCATAGGAAGCTCCCTACGGTTGACAACCTTAAGTTGAAGGGTTTTCAATTAGTCAAATTGATGTTCTCTCTGCTTGTATAACGAGGAATCTACTGATCACTTGTTCTTCCAATGCCCTTTCTCCTTTGGATTTGGAAGCAACTCCTCTTGCAAGCGTTTTCACATCCACGGAGATCCTGAAACATCTTACCACCTTCAACTCCAACATTTAACCAGAAACTTCTGCTTTAAGGGTGTCATCTCCAATCTTGCAAAGCTTGCTTTTCGTTTCTTCATTTCGCGGTTATGGAAGGAAAGGTATAGCAGAAATTTTGGTGAGGTTCAGACTGCCAAGGGCCGGCTTCTTATCAATATTCTCTCCGACATTAGAGACTACATGGAGTCTAAAAATATTCTAGGGGCCCCATTATAAGGAGAAGAGATCCTAACTTGTTTTTCGATCCGCTACTGTGTACATTATTCAATATTCCCATCGGGTCAAATGAGATTCCTCTAAAAGTATTAGTGCATGGACTTTATTTTTGGAACAACTAAATTACTGTACCTTGGAATCATATGGAGATTCGTCCTTTGCTTCATATTTATGGGTTTTTAACCTTCATAACATGCAGGCAGTCGGAGATTGATTTAGCTTACAAATGTTTTAAAAGTTTACAATGCATATCTTGTTTTGATGTTTAAAGTGAGCCTGGTCCGTCCTTCACATCTTCTTTCCATTTAGAGCCCACATTTGTTTACAAGTACCTCAGTTGGCGATTGATGGGCTGAATCTTTCTTGTCCAATTTTCATTGTATGTATCGGATATCTTAGTCCATAACCTGTGGAGTTGGGATCCTCACAGTACATGGGAGGACCAACTCCAGCAGTAACCAATCAGGTGAGGAGGTGGGTGAGAATTAAAAAAAAACCCAAATAAAATCTGAAAAAGTTTTAGAAAAAGGTTTTTTTTTTTAATTTCTACCCACCGCCTCACCTGATTGGTTACTACTGGAGTTGGGTGCTCCCATGTACTGGGAGGATCCCAACTCTAACATGTGTGGTCAGATACCTTTTTTTCCATTGAATAACATGGGCAAGTAGCCCATGCTGTGTCTATGTATTCCCACTATTTGTACATCCTTTATACTATCTCTTGCTTACTTAGCAAAAAAAACTATCTCTTGGTTACTTGCAAAAAAAAAAAAAGTGAGCTAGTTAGGGTTTTTTAGTAAAATATACACAAAGTATGCAAATAGAAAGTCAATCGACATGCCCCATATATGATCCAAGATTACAATACCATCATGTAAACAAAGGCAACATCCATAAAAATACCAAAAGAAAATTACAAGGATGGTTATGCAATGAGAAGGAAAAAATAAAGGGTTAGAGAACTTAGCTAAGCTGCCCCGTAGGACTGTCCTTAGAGAAGACATCGCCTCCATCATATAGTGCGATGAACTCCCGACCTTCCTCTAAGATAGAACTGCTACAAAACACCTTTGTATAGGGGTTCACACCTCGAAGATGACCTTAGGTGTAAGACCCGACCCTCTTGGGCCCTTAGTCCCGTCCTCATGGTCGCGATGGACCCCCTGGGCGCGACATTGTCGCGCCAGAGTAGCCGGTTGTGACATGCTTTTGGTCACGGCACACCTGGCCTTCGCATTCTGGTTGTGACGGAGGTGGGCGTCGCATTCTTGTCATGGCGTCTGAAGGTGACGCGACTATGCTTCTGACCATTCTGACGTTGTCCTTCCGTCAGAACGGCTTGTCAGGTGACAGGCGCGAACAACGTTGATGCGACCTGGAAGTCCGTCGCGTTATGGTTTCCTGGTCTTCGAGTTTGACTACTTTTTAGTGTCGCGCCAGGGTAGGCAGTTGCGACATGGTCGCGACCTACAGGGCATTCATGACATGGTTGTTGTCGCGCCGGCCCGACCCGTCGCATCTCTGGGCCCGTCAGTTCAAAAACGAGGCAGGCGACCCCTTTTCCCCCTATCTCCTTCCTTTCTTCTTCTTCTCTTCTTCTTATTCTTCTTCCTCCTTCGAGCCCCTTTGCTTCTCCGGTGATTCTTGGGTTTTTCTTGGTGAGGAGGTGACACCCCGTTCATGTAGCGGCATCCGTGTGGTGCTAGGAGCGAGGAGGAGGTGGCCATTTTGATGTGAAGGCCCCAACGGTTCAGCTCTACTCTTTCAGTAGGGACCCCTCTTTCCCTCTCGTTCTAGCATGCTCCCCTTCCCTTGAGGTTCTTGTTTTACCCGTCGTGTTGGGTTGTGGGGTGTGAGATCCGTGCACGTTGTAGAGAGGTTTTCTTGGTGTAGGATCTCCTTGTATAATACATGATTCATGGGGTTTGAGGGTGGTTTGGTTATTTACATGCTTTCCTACATGTTTCCCTTTCTCCCCTCCCTCGAATGGTGTGGTTTATATCATTTTTGGGGTGGTACTTGGGAGGACTGTATCGGGACCCCTCTCGATTGAGATCGTGACTGGCCCGAGGGTCGCGATGATGTCGCGACATCATCACCATGACCAGTGGCGTCACGACAGTATCAGATACAGGTAAGTTCTTGCGGAGTTCCGTTTCCTGTAGAGTCCTCACCATTTCCGGTTCTTGCTGTATCCATGGCACCAATGCTAGTTCCTAGTGCGGTCCTACACTAGTCATTCGCTCGATGCTCGGCACCTGAGGGCTTGTCCCGTGAGAGAGGTTGTTACCATTTACCTGGGACCCCCATCCTCGTGCACCTTAGAGGGAGTGTTCGGGGCGATAGGCGTGCTTGAGTCACAGACTCTGGAGCAGAGGGGAAAACGGTGGTTAGGACAGCGGCATCGAGTCATTTGCAGAGCTCTCTTGGTTGGTCTGGGATGCCGAGGTCGGCTGGAGTTTTTCCCGATGCAGACTAGTTAGTCCTTTTTCTCACTGCCTCACTCTTTGTGGCCCCGGAACCACCTAGAGTCGCTAGGCATGGGACCGTAGTCGGACAGACTACGACGGTTACTGTTGTGGTTCCTTTGTGTTCCTGCCCCCACTCTGACGAGACGTGGAGGTTTGGACCTGGGCGAGGGTAAGACGTCATGATGTAGGGTTTCTATGGCTAGTGTCTCTTGTCTAGGCAGGGTTCCTCTATCTGTGTTGCTAGTCGTGTGGTGGTCATGACGTGCGGTCATACGGAGTTTCTGACCGTAGTGTCCTCCCGTACCATTGCTAGTTACTTAGTTTGCTTCCGCACTTTTTTGTGTAGATTAGATATATGTAGCTGCTATCATTACTTTGATTATATATTCCTTCCCGCATGTTAGAGCGAGTAGGAGATTGGTAGTCCCTACTGAGCTTCTGTTGTGAAGCTCATCCCTTCTTTTTTCTAGGTGAGACTTCTCAACAGCGGCCGGGTGCGTGTTGGGCAGAGGAGACGTGGCAATAGTCATCGTCCCTGTAGCTAGCAGTGGTACCCCCTTTCAGTTGTACTTCACCCTCGGGGTATGCCTCTAAGGGCTTTGTTCTTCCCTTCTTTACTTGTACTCGTTGTGTGTTGGGACTGTACTTAGAGCGACACACTGTGGTCTCGCTCTTCCTTCTGCTTCCGTGTGTGTGCTCCTAGTTCAGTAGTTGATGTTTATTTCTTTTACATATTTTGTTAGACTTGTGTTATAGCCCTTCCGGGTCCCCAGATCCGTGAGCTGAGACCGCAAAAATCGGGTCCTCGGCTTGGGCCGAGGGTCGGATTCTTGGGGTCGTTACAGTTGGTATCAGAGCGAGAGTCTAACGGGACTTGTAGCGAAGTTAAACTGCAACAGGAAGTCCCAACGGCAGTACAAGTACACTACTAGCCGCCCGAGTTAGTGTCGTTAACCTTGTTGGTTGTGTGCTGTGCAGGATATGGCTCCGCGCAGGCGTAGGCAGACCAGAGAGCTGATGGAGTAGCAGGGTGAGTCAGATATGCCAGTGCCAAGTCAGGTTCAGGAGGATCTGTCAGTGGAGGAGTCTGTGGCACAACCTCAAGAGGCACTGGCAGCAGCAGTGGTACCATCCCCCACCACCACAATATGTAGATTGTTTCCCCATGGCCGAGCAGTTTTTCAGGGCCATGCTTCAGGGGACATGGCAACCAGGGACAGATGGCAGTGGGAGGTCAGCCGCCAGTACCTCCCCCAGCAATATCAAAGTAGTAGGCAGATCCACAGGTAGAGCAGCCAGTAGTTCAGCAAGAGTCGAGTACTGGGAGTACCCGGGTCAGTAGGAGGATGATTGTCACTGAGGACAAGACCGCCCTCTTGAAAGGTTATTGCGTCTCCGACCATTGACATTCTTCGGCGACTATGACCCAGATGGAGCTGAGAGGTGGATGCACGAGTTGGAGCGTACGTTCGAGACCATGGAGTGCGCCGCGGAGGATCAGGTGAGATTGGCAGATATCAGCTCAAGGGACCGCCCATGAGTGGTGGAGAGTTCAGAGGCAGACCACACTTCCCACGACAACGGTTGGATAGGTTTCTTGGCAGTGATTCTTGGAGGTTTTCCACGGCGAGTACTTTCCTGACTATGCTCAACGTGAGAGACGAGATCAGTTTCATGAGTGGCTCAGGGTGATATGATAGTGCTCAGTATCATCAGAGGTTCGTCTAGTTGTTGCGGCATGTTCCTCATGTCACTAGCAGTGAGCAAGCTTGTGCAGAGAGGTTTATTGCAGGACTAAGGCCAGATTTACGGTGGGGTGTGACCGCTCACATGTGTGCCACCTTGGGAGTGGCGGTGGCGAAGGCCACTGCGTTGGAGAGAGAGGCCTGGCAGCGCCAGCATAAGCAGCAGCAAAGAGGAGCTTTCTCTAGGACCACCTTGTACCAGCGTCTCACAGGCAATCATGGTAGTGCGACATCTTCTTCTTTGGGTTCGGGCAGTTTCGGTTTGCGCTCGAGGTTCAAGTAGATGACCACTTGCAGGGGTGGACGAGGCCAGAAGCAGAAGCGTCAGTCGAGGTTTGCAGAGCAGTCAGTCCAGTAGGGAGCCGAGCAAGGCAGGCAAGAGGTGATCTGTTACACTTGCGGTTTACCAGGCCACTACAAGAGGGATTTCCCGATGGGGCAAGTTCAGAAACCCCAGCAGCCAGTGCAGTACGCTCAGTAGTTGCCGCAGTACCAGTACCCTCCACAGCAGCAGGCACCCTGTCAATAGCAGCAGAGGCAGTACCAACAGTAGCCTCAGTAGTTCCAACAGTGCCAGCCACCTCAGCAGTTCCGCCATACCAGCAGCAACAACAGTTTCCGTAGCAGCAAGAGCCACAGCAGGCACTGCACATGGGCGTGGTCATGATCGTGTGATGTCTCTCACCATGGAGGAGGCTGAGCATCAAACATGGTCGTAGGTACTTTGCCTATCCTTGGTAGAGCTGCTCGTGTTCTGGTTGATCCTGGTGCTTCACTTTGTTTTGCTTCTGAGGAGTTTACGAGTCGCTCGTTCATCACACCCCTAAGAGGTAGTGTGATGTGATGGTTGATCTTCTGTCCAGTGATTACATGCATTCTTTCGGCTACCTTGAGGTGTGTCACAGTTGAGGTCTAGGGACACATTGCAGCTTCGTGACTTTGACATCATCCTTGGCATGGACTGGTTAGAGGCTCACTTAGGTGTGGTGGATTGTCAATGAAAAAACTGTACATCCACAATTTGTAATTGGGATTCCAACTCCAAAAGAATCCTTAATACTCAGTCAATCACGTTCAATCTTACAAATGTGACACAAAGAATTAGACTCCCAAACTCTTATCATGCTAATGGCCACTCACACAATTAGTTTGAGCTTCGATTTCTAAACATGCCAAAGTAATATGTACATTGAAAAACTCTAGCTGTGGCAGTTCTCGTTGTCTAGATTTTTGTTACAACTCTACCCGACTCCGCCTCACGCGAAAAGCTAGAAAATACGTGTCCAATAGAAATATAGAAAAAAACAAAGTATGTACTGAGTTAGAAATATTTATACGGTCTCACACATAATTACATGATGTTATATTATTCCAGCACAACATCACAAGTCCAAAAATAAAGCAGAGCACCTGGGGCATACCTGAGGTGAAAAAATGCAACTAGCTCACACTGTGGAGGTAAGGGCCCACCGGAGCTACCACGTGGATCGGTATTCAATTTGGGGGGGGGGGGACTCGCTACTCTCCTTTACCTAAAATGATGAGGGGGGTTGGGAGCCTCAGAAGTCATCGGCTCAGTAGAGAAATGCCTGATAGTTGTGAAACATTTATCATAATTTAAAATGAAGAAGATAAACAATAACCTTTCAATTAAAGAAATTGCATAAGAAAATTAACAGTGATACTAATACAAATAAAGGAACTAGAGCTCAAGCCACATATACACAGGAAATCCTGAGTTGGAAAGCACGACGCTACTACTCAGGTCATAAGGATGATTCACGATACCAGAGTTTGACCTGGACAAATGACATAGAAAAATCTCTTAGCCTCGTAGTCTAGGATGGATGGTCCAACTATCGCTCCATTACTAGACAAACAAGAATTGTGGAGATCAACCAACACCACCTGTAGTCTAGCCGAAGTGTAGACCCATGCCTGACACACCTCCACTGGTTCCAGAACCCGTAGAGTGAGGCTGTGGAACAAGGGACTGGATAGGACCTAGCACGTCTACTAGTGTCTGCTCCCCAACCATAAGTGCATTAAAAAGCAACTTAAAAGAAAATCACCCACAACATATTAGTTGTTTCCCCAACGTCGTCTTTCCTTTAACCTAACGACAACTCACTGCAATGGAGTAAGGGAGTCCAGGAAGAAGACAAGACCTTGATAGTACCACCGTACCGTGACTAACCCCGAACATGCAAGTGCTGGCTCACCAAGAAACCTCGGGTACCTGACCATAGGGGCATTCCGGAATAAGCGTCGAACCAACCGACTCAATGCCATGCAATGCTACTATGGACTAGCTCACTATTGTAGACACGCCAAATTTGACAGCATGTTGAGTAATTTCATGTTATACTGTAATGCCTCGAAGGGCTCTCCTCAATTAACCATGTTAGTGATTTTCCCATTTTTTTGGATTTTTATAGGAATTTAAAGAATTTTCTAGGGCTTCTGGGGGTCCTCTGTGCACAATATGATTTGCGACCGACATAGTGGTCATGATTTAGGAAGTTGATCTGCGACGGTAGCCATCGTCACGTATCAGGTTCATATTTTGACTTCTGCCATGTTTTTAATCGCATCCGATAGAGTCATCGCATTTAAGAATTTTCATTTTCAAATTTTTACAATTTCCAAAATAGTTTTTAGAAAGATCTTGTTGCTAAATATAAACGCGTCCACATAGCGTTTTTGACCTTCCAAAATTCAAAAGATCGATTTTTATCAAAAGATCAATTCTTTTCAATATGCGGCAGCTCATATATCGCATTTCATAATATCTTTTATTAACTTGGCAAGAATCGATCAATATTGGAAGTGTTAGAAGCACAACGGTCGATATCGTCGTAATTTTGTAACCACTATAATTGAAGTTTGGAAAGAGCCAGTCGAAGTAAAGTAGGTTTTAAACCGCGACGCTTTTGTCAGTCGCAATTCATCGTAATAGACAACCACTGTGTCTGTCACAATTATAATTTTACCCTTATAAAAGGACCCTCCGTGGCCATTACTTTTAAGGGAGAGTCCAAGTATTGAGGCAAAGCCCTGCTGTGTTCTGAAGCCATCAAGTCCGAAGCTTGAAGAGAAGAACCTCCCCCAAGCATTGCTTCAAGTGTTCTTCAAATTGGAGGATTGTTCTTCAACCTTTCAAGTGCATTGGAGAAAGGAGAAGGCTTCTTCCTCTTCTTCCAACCACTGCTGTGCTCTGGGCTTCTTCATTAGATTCCTCTCCCCATTGTTCTTTCATCTTCTTCTTTAGTGCATCATCACACATCACACCACCATATTTTTTCACACACACACTTCATTCTATTCATACCTACATTTTAGTGGTTTTAAACCACCTCCAAAGCTCGTCTTCAAGCCCAGCAAGTGTTCTTTTTACACTTTTGAATTTGATTCTACACAACTTCATCTTTTTACTTGTTTGTGTGTTGATCTTTCTTGCAAGATAACCAAAGTAATTAAAGTCTTCTTCGCCGGTCGGCCGTTTGGAGAAGTAAGAGTCAACCTACACCTCAACTCCCGCAATCTTCGAAGTGAAGGTAGGTAACACTTCTTTCCCTCTCTCCTTCGATACCAACGTGTACCTCGCGATCACACCTCTGTCCATAGTGCACACACGCACTCTTCTTTCTCCTCTTTTCTATTTCATCTCTTATTATTAATTAAAAAACATTTTTTTTATTTCTTTGTGGAGTCTTAAGTGAGTTCACAAATTGGCAATCACGGTGGGACTCTTTTTGTTTAATTATTTGGTTACCGCTCCTTTGGCACTCACGTGTGCCCCTCCTTCGACACCCACGTGTGTCTTTCCTTTCGTACCCCATGCAGTACAATTCCCTCCTCTCATACCCTATGCGGTACTCCTTGTCACTCCCTGATTACCAAGTTGTGTTTGTGTTCTTTTCTTACCATAAAGTTTAGTTAAAAAAAACATCATCATGCTCCCTTCCCCCTTACTTACCTTTACTTGAAGAAAGCATCATATTTGACTCATATTTCTCTAAGTGGTTGGCCTATACTCTATTTCTCTCATTACTACTTTCATTCAATCTCGGTTGCTTTTGAAATCGCGACGTGTTCAGACGTCGCGTATTTGTCTTTTGTGCGACAGTTTAACCTATCTCGATTCTGTGACAGACCACACCAGAGGGAGTTGTCGCAGCTCTTATAGCCTCTGTGGGCTGTCAGATCCGCGACTGACTACATGGTCGTGATTCAACGTGATATGCAATGACTGAACCCATCACGTTTCTATCTGTTCACAGAATGCCATGTTTTTCTGTATCTTTGCATTACTTGCATTACAGGGTATATTCGGCCAAGGACCTCCTTCCTCTTTTTCCTAGGATCCAAACATCTCTCGGTGAGGACGATCTCTCCATTGGGCATTCCATCTCATTGGACTAGAAAATCCTCACTGGGACCTCCGTAAGTCTCCGTACCCCGTGGATTCCCTCACGGTGGACTGAGCAGGTGTACCACACTAGAGACCCGTGCTAGAAAGAACCTATCATTTGTGAAAGAGTGTGCTAGTAAACTCGAAGTTTTCTCATACCCTCTAGGTTCATACCCATATTGGAGTGAAACATTTCAATAAAAGCTACATTGAATCATATTGCATTAAGTGAATTGGACGTAGGCATCCCCCAAGTGTTTGTGTAAAAGCTATTAACTCTTCTCTCAAACTGTGTTTAAGTAGTTGGTTGTTAGTAAACTTTTGTGTTTAATATCATGATGCTACGTTCAGGCAAATCTGTTGGAATGGATGAATACGAAGATATGGGTACCAAGATGAGGTGTATGATGGGACCTATAATTCTAATGAACAATTTGCACAACTCCCAATGAGCCATATGTTGATTAGTCCAATCCGCAAGTCCATGCGGTGGATGCCAATCAAATAAGTCTCCCCATCACTCTCCAAGGCATGTTACTAGAAATACCTATGCCTCTATTGATTTGTCCCAACTTGTGGACCTCTGTAATAATCTCCAACCCTCTCAACTCAGGAGGTCCAACATGCCTTGAAGGGGAAGTCTGTTCCCAGACATGTTCAATCTCTCCACCCAAACATGGGCCACAATCATCTTGAAACTACTTGAGACCCGACGGTCCGAGCCTCCCCGCCCCCTCGCAGGCTAATTCTATCATTCACTCTCGCCCCCAAAGTCCTGTTGGGAGGCCTTCACTTATTCGGCCAAGCCCCTCCACGGCAAGGCCCACTTACCCTCCTCAGGCTCCGTCCCATCCTTCTGTGCCCATTGGCTCCCTTCCCCACCATCACTCTGTTCAAGTGAGTGCACCCCAACATTACTCTTCTGGTGCACCTCACAATCAGTCATTTGACCAACTCACCCAAGCACTCTTGGAGAAGGTGAGTAGGTTGAGGCAGAATCTTAAGAGGGTGTCTGCACCCAAAGACTCTCTTGAACTGGCCCTTCCTTCCATGTCAGTCTTCCACCTTCCCCCCTCCGAGTTGCCTGCCTACTACCGCTACAACGACACCGACAATCCTTCTGTCCATATTCAAGAATTCATACGAGGAGGACAGCTCACACCTCAACTATGATGCTTTCATCTCCGCTAAAACTAACATGGAAAAAATTCTTCTGCAAGAGGAAAGGTTATGGCGTCAGAAATCCAGAATGAAATGGTTGAAGGATGGAGATCATAATACCAAATTTTTTCATGCTTATGCCCTCACCCAAAGAAAGCATTCTCAGATATCTAAGCTGCACAGAGAGGATGGTTCAGCTGTGAATGGTGATGAGGAGATTGCAAACATGTTTGTAGACCACTTTTCTAAGGCGTTCAGCTCAGCCCCTCACCAGATCCGCCCGGGTATCCTTGAGCACATACCTCAAACTGCTCACAGAAAATGACAATTTGATGTTGTGCAAAGTTCCATCCCCTGAGGAAATCAGAGAAGTTGTCTTCAGTATGGACCCCGACAGTGCGCCGGGACCCGGACGGTTTCTCTGGTCACTTTTTCCATGCTTGCTGGGAATTCATAAGCACTGATGTCACAGCAGCGCAGCAGCAGTCAGTCTTCTTTTGTGGCTATCAGCTGCCTACCGCCCTCACTTCTACTCTTATCACTTTGATTCCAAAAACTGAAAATCCTAAAGTTTGCTCTGATTTCAGGCTATTAGCTTATCAAACTCCTGTACAAGATCATCTCCCGAACTATTTCAGACAGGCTGGGCACTCTTCTACCAAATCTGATATCCGAGGAACAAGGGGCGTTCACCAAAGGTCGAAGCATCGCGGAAAATATCCTCCTGACGAAAGATATGCTCCAACATCTGGGCAGACCATGCAGAGGGAGTAACATTATCATCAAACTTGATATGGCAAAGGCGTATGACAGGCTTGAATGGGATTCTTGTATGGTGCGCTACACAGATTTGGTTTCTCTCTTCAAAACATATCCAACATTGAACCGCTGCTCACTAATTGCTGGTTCTCCGTTCTCCTCAACGGCAAAATTCATGGCTTCTTTAAATCTCCCGGGGGGTTCGACAAGGGGACCCGGTGGCCCCAGCTCTTTTCATTCTTGCGGAAGAAGCTCTCAGCAGAGGCCTTCGCAATCTCTTCCAGATAGCAGTGGCGCATGGTACCAGACAAATGCAAGATGCCCTGCAGTCTCACACCTCCTCTTTGCAGACGACACCCTCATCTTCACCAATGGGAATGTAAGGCACCTACGTAGACTCATGGTCTTTCTACAAAACTATGAAGAAGCCTCCGGCCAGCTTATAAACAAACACAAAAGCTCCTTCTACGTGCCTACTACTGCTGAAAATGGCCTGGTTCAGAAAATATGCAGCACGACTGGTTTGTCAGAGCACAATTGCCAGTTAAATACCTGGGTGTATCCATTCATTCGGGCCGTCAAAAACCTGCCCATTTTGCAAATATCATTGCGAAGACGGTCACCAAATTGCAAGGATGGAAAACGGAATTTCTGTCTGCGGGGGGGGAAACTGATCTTGATCCAACACGTCCTGTCTGCCATGCCCATCTACACCATGAATGCACTGTCTATCCCAGCAACAATTGTGAGAGCTTTCCATAAGATCCTCGCCAACTTCTTCTGGGGTCTTATGAGGGATCACCCAAAAAACACTGGAAAAATTGGAACACTATTGCTCAGCCTAGAGAATGTGGAGGACTGGGAGTTATGAATCTGATCATATGCAAACGGCGCTTCGTACCAAACTACTATGGAGAGCCTTGACGACCAACTCTATATGGGCTAAATTCTTTGGGGGAAAACATCTGTACAATTGCCATCTTGAAGCTCACCTCCCTTTTATGGCAGCTGCGGATAGGAGACTATGGCGGTGTGCAGCTCAAATTATCCACAAGAACCACAGGGTATTGCCATGGACAGCGGATCAAAGGCACATTTCTGGTATGACACTTGGACTGGAAACACCCCACTTAAGGACTACCTACCTGAAGACATCTGGAACACATTGCCCGGTAAGCACTGCACCATCAACAGGTGTTCAGTGATCCCACTGGTACTCAGCTGCAAACAGCGATACGGCACTGCCCCAGAAACCTGTCACCAAGTTCTTGACCAGCAACAATAGCCAAGACACCTGGATTTGGCGCCCTGCTAAAAGTGGTCTCCTCTCCACCAAATCGGTCAGATCCATTATGGTGGTTGAAGCTGATCACCGCTGGGCTGTTCCTTGGTCCCCCTACCTTCCTCTTAAATGGTCTGTCTCGCTGGCGGATGCTCCTCAATGCGGTGCCGGTTGATGGGACTGTGAAGGAGCAGGCGTCCCTCTTGCCTCAAAATGCTATTGCTGTTCTGATCACCAAGAAGAAACCATCCTCCACCTCTTTTTAAAAGCAACATTGCAGTTCAAATATGGGGCGAGTTATCCTACCTTCTGCACTTTGAAAATTCAGTATAACAGTTGTAGATGACAGCCTAACCACCTTCCTTGCTTGCCGGGAATCTGATGCAGCCACTGCTCGTCTGATTCGCTGCACTTTCATGTCACTGCTGTGGGAATCTGGTGCAGCCGTAACAATGCTAGATATCAAGACCAGGAGATGTCTGCAAAACACATCATTACAGATGTCCTGCTCTCCGTCCGGATGATCTGCATTTCGTACAGATTTCAGAAAATTCCACAGGTATGGCTAGCCGCCCTTGGTCCAGTTGGCATGGTACAGGATAAGCTTCATGTGAGAAACCCATCTACAGTCCAGTGGATCAATCCTCCTTCAGGAAGACTGAAACTGAACATTGATGGTTCTTTCAATCCGGCTCGGGTGAAGCCGGAGGTGGAGGTATTGTTCGAGATCACAATGGTAATATGCTGTGCGCTTTTGCCCACGCCTATACGGATTAAACTCCAGCTTGGCAGCTGAAGCATTAGCTCTTGAGGGACGGTATCTCCATGTGCCGCAGATATGATATACTTGAGGTAATGGTTGAGACTGACTCCCTCAACCTCCAGCAGATTGTGTCTGAACAGCAGCTCAGCCCGTGGGACATCGCTTGCATCCTCCAAAGCATCTCCGTCATGACTCAAAACATGCAAGCTGAGATCACTCATATTCACCGTGAAGCCAACAAAGTTGCGGATGCCCTTGCTAGTTTCGCTCTTTACTGTCCTTCTTTTATCAGCTGGAACCACTGGGGCGATCTGCCCTCCAGTGTCAAGGAGAGTTACCACCAAGATAAGGTGGGTACTCCCTTTATCAGGCCGTAGGCCTTCTTTGTACCCCCTTCACCTTATATATATAAAATCTAACCCCCTAGCCGCTGGGAAGGTAGTGGCCCTCTCACATTGTGAGGTTGCCCCTACCTACCTCTTGGTCTGGCTACATTAAAAAAAAAAATTCAAGAATTCATGTATGAGTCCTCGTTCTGGCAGAATTAAACAAATCTCTGACATTTCTCTTTAAAAGATCTTTGGATAGTCTTGCCTGGAGTGGTTTACCTCTGGAACCCACTGATGCTGGGGATTTTGATGTTGTTCAAAGAAAATTTGTACAAAAATATAGAGATCGGGTTGGCCCTTCCTTGTCTATTACTAATTTGTGGCTGAGAAAATGAAGGTAGATGAGGACCTCTTGCACTATGGATAGATGGAGAGCAATGGCTGAAAAGTTGAGGGACCCTTTATTAGAATCTGAACAAGTTAAAATGTTAACTACAATTGCTACACCTCACTTCAGACACATCTTGGCTATGAACAGACTGACTACCATGGAAGAGTTGTATGAGAGAGCTATATACATTCAAACCCAGTTGAAAGACTCTCCCAGCATGGCTTTGTTTGAGCCAAAAGCTAGAACAGTGAAGAAGAAGCAATGGCAATCCCCAAGCTAGTGGTCACAACTGAGGGGATTATGAACAATGAGCAGGTGAGTGCTATGGACAATCCAACTCCACTCCATATCGCCCGAATTCCAACCTAAGGCCTCAACAACCACAATAGCAACAACAACAGCCCCAGTTCAGGCCTAACAACCCTCCCCATGTTATGTACCCCAGCACCACAGCCTCAACAGCCTCCACAATAGTAACAACAATACAGGCAAGTTTCACCTCCAGAGTACTGATAAGCACCCACCTCCATATCAACAACAGCCACCACCTCCTCAAGTCTCCAATAGTATAACCAAGTACCTCCATCAGGTAATTATGATCCTCAGTAGCCTAGACGCCCCCCTGACCCTAGAAGAGCACAATACCCTCCACTGTCGGAAACTCTCCCCGATATATTTAATGCTCTCATGGCCGCCAATGCACTCACTCTGTAGTGCCCTCGAAATTTTCTTTGAATAATTAGGTTGCAAATTATATGATTATTTCTGCATGTAATTGAGTGTTGTTCTGTGTTGAACTTGGCGTCAACATCCTTTGGCATAAGTTCTATTAGCGACATGATCGTCTGCCGTTATCCTTTGTTAAGACAGTAGATAGTGCGTTTATTATTTTCTGAATTATTTAATTTTTGGGCAAGATTGTA
>JACBKR010005873.1:0-15818 GCA_014218235.1 Colocasia esculenta | reverse complement strand
ATTCTTTTTCTCACATTCTCTCTTCCCCTCTCTCCTCCGATCCCCTCCTTCCCTCTTCTTCTTCTTCCTCTCTTCTTCTTCTTCTCTCTCGTTCCTCTCTCTTCTTCTTCCCTTCTTCTCTTCTCCTATCTCTCTCTGGCCCGGTTTCTCGCTCGCGCAGAAGACGCAAAACAGCAGCAAGCAGCCCAGCCCGCGCGCGCCCCACCTGGCCTGCCCGCGCCTGGCGCGCCTGGCCCCGCCCCAGCCTGGCCGCACCCGGGCCCTCACCAGCCGCCCGCCCGCGCTCGCGCGCGAGCCCCGCGCGCCCTGCTGCTCCGCCTGCGCCACGCGCCCAGCCGCCCCACCTCTTCTACGTGCATGCTTTTGCATGCACGTAGAAGGCACCGCGCCGCGCTGCCCTCTCTTCTCTCTCCTCTCTCTCGCCTCTCTCTTCTCTCTCCTCTCTCTCTCTCTTTTCTCTTTCATCTCTCTCTCCCTATCTCGCGCTCTCTCTCCTCTCTCTCTTCTCTCTCTTCTCTTCTATCTCTCTCCTATTTGCGCTCTCTCCTCTCTCTCTTCCCTCTTCCCTCTTCTCTCTCCTCTCTCCTCTCTCTCGCCTCTCTCCCTGCGCTCTCTCTCTCTTCTCTCTCCTCTCTCCTCTCGTCTCTCTTATCTCTCTCTTATCTCTTTATTTCAGTGTATTTGTTAATGACTTTTGATTAGAATAAAATCTGTGTTAAACAGTTTCTGTTGTTGTTAATAGATTATAGTTTTAAATAGTGTCTTGTGTTCTCTCATCCCCTCTTATCTCTCTCTCTTACTTATTTAACATAGTTTAGATTTAATTAATGCAACTTAGTTTAAAGATCACCACATTATTTTTCTAAATAAAAACCCAACGTTTTCAACTCTAAAATCTAGTTCTCTGTGGATTCGACTCGGCTCTCACCACTTAACTACTGTTAAAATATTTAGTGTAGGCCGATAAATTGAGATTGTTAGTCACGTGTTACGACGCATTCGTGGGCTATCATTGTTCCACTATCTTTAATAAAGGAACTTCTTATTCCGAAGTTGCTTGATTTTTCGATCGAGGATCTGTACTGGTCTTTCTTCATATGCCAAATTTCCTTGTACATCCAGATCTGGTATTCAATAATATGTTCCGGATCATATACATACTTTCTTAACATTGACACATGAAAAATATCATGTACATTGGATAATTGTGGTGGAAGTGCTAGTTGGTATGTCATTTCACCAACTCTCTTCAATATTTCAAAGGGTCCAATGTATCTTGGACTCAACTTTTCCTTGATACCGAATCTTTTGATTCCTCTTCGAGGTGACACTTAAGAATATATGTTCCCCTTGCTGAAATTCTAACTCTCTTCTACGTCGATCGGCATAACTTTTATGTCGGTCTTGAGCAGCTTTCATCCGATCTTGTACTAACTGATAACTTCTATTGTCTCTTGGATCATTTCAGGTCCAAGAATATGTGTTTCTTTTAATTCTACCCAACACAATGGTGATCTACATTGCCAACCATACAAAGCTTCGAATGGTGCCATTGAATAGTAGACTGGTAGCTATTGTTATATGCAAATTCCATAATTGCTAGGTGAGTGTTCCAGTCATTTCAGAACTCTAATGTGCAAGCACGACACATATCCTCAATAATTTGATACACCCACTCAGTCTGTCCATCAGTTTGAGGGTGAAATGCGGTACTAATTTTAATTTAGTTCTCAATTCATCCTGCAACTCTCTCCAGAAATACAAAGTAAATCTTGCATCTCTGTCAGAAACTATGTTCTTTGGGATTCCATGCAAACACACAATTTCTTTCATATATAGTGCTACCAAAATATTAACAGACCATCTTATCTTTATTGCTAAGAAATGAGCCGATTTGGTAAGTCTGTCAATGATTACCCATATAGCATCATATCCACTTCGGGTTTTGGGTAATCCCACAATAAAATCCATACCAATACTGTCCCATTTCGATTCTGGTAGCTCAAGTGGTTTTAGTTTTCCTGCAGGTTTCTGGTGTCTGCCTTAACTTTCTGACATGTCAAACATTTAGCTATAAAGTCAACGATGTCCTTCTTCATATTGGACCACCAGAAATGCTTCTTTAAGTCTGATACATCTTAACAGCTCCTAGATGAATAGTATAATATGATTGATGAGCTTCTTCCAAAATTGCTTCTTGATTTCGAGATCGTCCGGTATACACAATCTGTCTGGAATTGAAGATTCCCATGAACATCTTCATTAAAATCAAGTTTAGAAACCAATTTTTCTCTGATTTCTGCCAACATAGGGTCATTGTCCTGTTGCTCTTTAATTTGCTTCAACAAATCTGACTGCACTGTTAAGTTGTTAACTACAACTCTTTCTTCTTGTGGTTCAGTTTTCAAACTCAATGTGGAAAATTCCTCTAACAATTTCCATTCTTTAACTTGCAACCGAAATATCCTCGCTATAGGATTTCTGCTGAGTGCGTCAGCCACAGTGTTTCCTTTTCCCGGATGGTATTCAATCTTGAAATCATAGTCTTTGATATATTCCATCCATCTTCTTTGTCTCATGTTCAGTTCTTTCTGTGAAAATAAATACTTAAGACTCTTGTGATCAGAGTACACTAAATTGATTATCGTATAGGTAGTGTCTCCAAAGCTTAAGAGCAAAGACCACAGCGGCCAATTCTAAATCATGTACTGGGTAGTTCTTCTCGTAAGACTTCAACTGTCTCGATGCATAGGCAATAACTCTTCTATCTTGCATCAATACACATCCCAGTCCAATGTTGGAAGCATCAGTATAAACCTCAAATATTTTTCCTTCTACTGGTAAAGCTAAAATTGGTGCAGATGACAGACATTCTTTTAATAATTGGAATGCTTCCTCGCAATTCTCATTCCATATAAACGCAGTTCCTTTTCTAGTCAACTATGTAAGAGGTGAGGTAATTCTAGAAAAACCCTTGACAAATTGCCGGTAGTAACTGGCCATGCCCAGAAAACTTCTTACTTCAATGAGATTCTTAGGTTGCTCCCATTTCTGTATAGTTTCGATCTTTGAAGAATCTACTGATAGACCTCTTTAGAAATAATGTGTCCTAAGAACATCACTTCCTTCAACCAAAATTCACATGCTAAACTTTGCATATAACTTATTGTCCCATAATAATTGCAAAGTGATCCGTAGATGAGTTTCATGCTCCTCCATACTTTTGGAGTAGATTAGTATATCATCAATGAATACAACCACAAACTGATCTAAATAAGACCAGAACACATCATTCATCAGACGCATAAATGCAGCTGGTGCATTTGTCAATCCAAACGGCATTACCACAAATTCATAATGTCCATATCTTGTTCGAAAAGCCGTTTTATGAATATATGATTCTTGAATTCTAAGCTGATGATATCCGGACCTTAAATCGATCTTGGAGAAACACTGAGCTCCAGACAATTGATCAAATAAATCATCGATTCTTGGAAGTGGGTACTATTCTTTATAGTCAATGATTTAACTGTCGATAATCTATGCATAATCATATAGATCCATCCTTCTTTTTAACAAATAGTACCGGAGCACCAAGGTGAGGCACTAGGTCTAATAAATCCCTTCACTGTCAATTCTAGCAATTGCCTTTTTAACTCTTTCAATTCTTCTATCGACATTCTGTAGGGTGTTCTAGAAATTGGCGTAGCTCTTGGTACAAATTCAATTGAAAAATTCGCTTCTCTATTAGGTGGTACACTAGGTAGCTCTTCAGGGAAAACATCAAGAAATCCTCTTACTATCGGAATATCTTCCAATCTAGTAGTGTTCTGATTTAATAGGGTCACAGAAGCCAAATACCCTTGACAACCCTTCTGTACTAGCTTACAAGCCTTAACTGCTGAAATTCTCGGTATTCTCCTGGTGTGGGGTTTATCAAAGGTCATGGAATAAATTCCTCTCCTAAGAAAGTCACTGTCATGTCCTAATAAAAGGCTATTTATCGGAAGTGACAGAAAATAGGCACAAAAGATAATATTTATTTGTCCATTCATAATATCATAAGCGGAAGTCTTATTACACGAGTACTCCTCATTACCACTAAGAGAGGAGTAAATTAAAACAAACTCAATTAACACTCTCATCTCACACTACTAAACAGAGATAGAAACGGGTTGGTTTTGCTTGTCACGAACGGTCCACTCAGCACTCATGCCCTTAAATGTCATCCCCATCTGTATTACCTGAAAATGGTAGGAAAGAGTGAGCTAACTAGCCCAGTAGAATTCAAATCAATAATTCAAGGGTGATTACACGATAGCCAAGGAAAGGATAAATCGGATATCAAAGAGACAATACCATATTTCAGAACAATAACTTGATACAATGACAGTAAAACTCAGGTCATGCTCAGGTATATAGCTCAAGAATTGGTTCATATGTCAGTTACATAGTACAGGAATCATGATGACCATAGTCAAAAAGTATTTGATGCAATGCCAGACATCCCGACGCCCTTTATCATTCCACGTGGTCCGAAAATGAATTTGGGTGCTCCTCCCAGGACTGGACCAGCCCTATTTGCACAGGCATATTAATCAAGGGGGTCCAAGGACCCAATAAATGTCATCATCATCAATTAATCATATCTCACATGGTGTTCAAGCATTTGAACTCTCAAGACATCAGGTTATATGAACTCAATTACCGAATACAGAAGAATGGACTCAACGGAGTACCATTCGTAGTTGACGACTTCAAGGATAATCAATGGTGAGTAAGGTACTTCAAGTGGGTAATATTTACAGTAGAATGACAGAAAATACCCAAGTATTAAGGGGGTAACTTGATAGGCTATTAGGATGAACTTTTAGCAAGGATTCATACACGGAAAAGTGCAGAAATTCGAATCAGGGTTGTAGCTGTCGACAGCCAGGAAGGGGCTGTCGACAGATTACAGTAGACAGAGCTCAGCTTTTGCTGGCCTGTGTACATCTGTCAACAGAAGCAATATGGCTGTCGACAGATTCACACAGTCCCAGTTATTCCAGAGTTCAGGAAGGCTGGCCTGTCGACAGCTATGGGCTGCCTGTCAACAGCCGCCTGTTCCTCACTCATAAGTGACTTTGAATTCACTCTAAACACTCTAACCATGGAACCTATGAATCAAAGCATGATTAACATCAATTGGAAGAGTCTAATTGTAGTTATCACAGTGGTTTATAAGCTAAACAAATGAGATGAAACAAGATATTTACAATTCGAACTTGTCTAGCTAGAAGCTAACGTAGTGTAGTACTGGAAGTATGATCTTGATAGCAATGGTTTATTGGAAAATTCCTACATGATGACACTAAACCACAAGGTGTTTCATGAATCTAAATCAAGACTTGAAGTATCAATCATCTAACTGAAGTCTTCATATTATTCTAAAGATGATTGAGACTTCTACAGAACTCTATAGCATGTACAAGGTGTTGCCAATTGACAAGCCCAGAGGGGGGGGTGAATGGGTCTTTAAAAATCTATCTAGGTGACACCTGTACGAAAAAAAATATACACAAAAATAATCTTCGATGTTGGTTAGCAACGGTTAGTGTGAATAACAAAGCCACAAAGAATCAATCACACAACACAAGGAATTATCCTGGTTCGGACCTCCTTTCCTTAGGAGTCCTACGTCCAGTCCCTGAGCAACAACTCAGGATTTCACTAACTAGGGTACAGTCCCCCTATGGACACTACAACACTCAGCTCCGCTGGTCTTCCTTCACACCAGAAGGGAACAACAGCACCCTGGATACCCCACTAGGTCTTCCTTCACAACCGAAGGGAAACAACACCCTGGATCCCACCAGGTCTTCCTTCACACACGAAGGGAAACACCACAAAGAGAATAGAATGAATTCAAGCCCCTAGATCAAGCTTTTATAAGCCAAGATCTGAAGCAACAAGTACTGAGAGCAAAAGATCTAAACAAGGCACACTCTCAGAACTACACGGGCTCTCTTAGAAATTCTATTACAGCACAGAGAGCGAAGAGCTAAGGATGATGAGAAATGAGATTCTTGGCTCTAGACTTCTTGCAGAAGAATTTGAATGCTTGAATGCGAGATGCTTGTTCTCCACTCCGGTTACTTTTTTATTCTTCTCTTCTGTCTTGTATTTATATCTCCTTTTGAAATACGCCGTTGAAGTAACCGTTGTCTCTTAGATTGATAGACATTAGACTGCTTGACATTTGGAAGCTTCAACAATCTTTTATCCATTTGAGCACGCAAAGAGATAGGGTCTTCTGGCGTCTATATGGTCCAACGTTGTATGACAGAATGTCTTTAGGACGCTGCACAAATTAAATGCTAGAACAGTAGACAGCTAGGCTGTCTCTTGTTGTCAGTAAACGTTGATGTGAGTATTCACCAAAATAGCAATGTCAAATATCTTGTTCTAAAAGATGTTGACAGAATATGCACAATAGTAAAAGGATATCATCTGCATGCATGCAGAGATATGTTCTGTCTTCATTAAATGCACAGCAGTCAGACAGATAAGAGAAGACTTTGACTATTCAACGCTTTAAGAGATAAGATAAATGTCAAGTCGATATAAACCATAAAGTCATTGTCTATATTACTTATGAAATCGTTATGAATACTAACAAGTCATTATAGAGAGCAAATCGTTATAGAAAGCAAGTTGATGTGTTCAACAAAGAAATCGTTATGAACACTTAACAAATCGTTATGAGCTCTAAAGAAATCGTTGCGCAAAGCAAATCGTTATGAGTTCTAAAGAAATGTTGCGCAAAGCAAATCGTTATGAGTTCTAAAGAAATCGTTGCGCAAAGTAAATCGTTAAGAGTTCTAAAGAAATCGTTGCGCAAAGCAAATCGTTATGAGTTCTAAAGAAATCATTGCGCAAAGCAAATCGTTAAGAGTTTTAAAGAAATCATTGCGCAAAGCAAATCGTATGAGTTCTAAAGAAATCGTTGCGCAAAGCAAAACGTTAAGAGTTCTAAAGAAATCATTGCGCAAAGCAAATCGTTGTGAATTCTAAAGAAATAGTTATGATACTTACGAAATCGTTATGGAGAGCAAATCGTTGCAAATTCTAAAGAAATCGTTATGATAACTTACGAAATCATTACGGCGAGCAAGTCGTTGCGAATTCTAAAGAAATCGTTATGATAACTTATGAAATCGTTATGGCGAGCAAGTCGTTGCGAATTCTAAAGAAACATTATCATAACTTACGAAATCATTACGGCGAGCAAGTCGTTGCGAATTCTAAAGAAATCGTTATGATGATTATAGAGTCGTTGTGAGAACGATTTGTTTGTAATCAAACGATGTCACAGTAAAGAAGTCGTTCAGACATTTAAGAAATTGTTATGAATTCAAATCGTTGTAGCACTAAAGGAAGTCGTTGTGACTTTCATCAGAAGTCGATGTGGACTTAGAGAAATATGATCTTGACAGGATAAATGCTTCAGTGAGGTAATGCTTACCAATATTGGCTTGATTGATCTTGGCCTTGGAGTATTTCCTGTACTTAAGACTTAGAGAACTTTGATAAGGTTTTGTTTGTTTTGTTAATTACCAAAATAAATATGTAATTAATTAAAATTACATGGGGACAGACTGAACATCACAAGGATCAAGGGTGGAAGAAGAGGATAGGAGTTAGTTTCTAAAATAGAACAAGGTTGTTCCTCCTCCAACATGAGTATTTCTATCATGACTGGAAGAAAAATAGAAGAACCACAGGTATAGCCTTTTGTCCTCTCATCAAGAACTTCTTGTCAGGTATGGAGGACATATTTGAATCAGAGGGAGATGAATCCTACCTTGCTTAAATGATGAACTTGCAAGTATCCTTGATGAAAAATCCCACACCCAGCAAAGAAGTGTTTCCCCCTTAAGGTTGATGGCGTGCTTGCAATGTCCACACTAAGTACAAAGCTACAGTGCACACAGGAGTAGAATGAAAGCAGTTGCAGGTGCAACGGAGCTAGCAACTCCAACAACTCCCTAGCAGTAGTTCTAGGAGCTCCTCCACAACACTTCTAGCAGCCAAGAGTAGGGGAAAGCAAGAATAAAGACAGGAGCCAAGGTGTAGAAGGTTCGAACTCGGGAGAGGGAGTGGATTTTATAGCCAAGCTAGGTTCCCATGCAAGGGAACACGTCCACGCACAGGTGTAACAGTAAAACCCATTGGGTTTTTACTGCTTACACCTAGTTCATGCTTCCTCTTACTCCCTTACACCTCAATCCTCACGTGTAAGAGGTTTAACTCATGTTTCATCCTTATCCTTAATGTGTGCTGGCCTCCACAAGGCTTCACACGTAAGCACTCAAATAAACACAAAAATTGGTTACCGTAAATACTCCATAATTCAACTGGTCCATTAGACTTGATGTAAACATGTCCAAACAAAGTCCGTTTGTACAAAAATTTCAACCATAGACAATATGATGGTTTTACAAATTATGGTGATTTTAGTTTAATTTTTAGAATTTATTTTACAGTAGGTGAAAAATCACCCGGAAAATGGTCGCGTCGACTTAATCTCAAAATCCGAATGTCGAAAAATTCGGATATTATATTTCTGATATCTCCACATTTTTGTGGAAAGTATGGTATTCTCGGATTTTGTTTTTGTTATAGTTTTTCAGTGTCGCCCTGTGGGAGCGCGCACGTCCGAGTACGACACTAGGGTAACGTCAATTAATGCTAATCATTACCAAATATCAATTATTTCAATTTAAGACTAATGCTTAACTCCAATAACTTTATTATTCATGTTTTTCAACAAATAAAATTTTTCGGCGTGTTACATCACTTGTCTCATTGGCAATCTAAGTTTGCATGGTATTTAGATAGCCAATCACCCAATGATTACGTCATAATCCCGTTTCTAACATATCAAATCACCAGGTAAATCATGTCCTTGAATTATGATTGGGCTAGCAGGGTAATATTCTTTAAGCTTTTTACCCTCACTTAAAGGAGTTGCAACTTCCAGTTGTGTGGGTAATGGAACTGAGTTTACTTCCAAGGATTTAGTAAACTCATAGCTAACAAAAGAGTGCGTAGCTCCAGAATCAAACAACACATACGCAGGTTTTGAGTTTACTAGCAATGTACCTTCAATCAATCCGCCTTCCTGCGGGGTTTCAGGTTCCACATCCTGAATGGCTTGCAGTCTACCTTGCTTTACTCGGGGGTTCTGATTTGTTGGTGCTGTCTTGACCATCGGGAAATCCGGAATTCGGTGTTGAGTGCTTCCACAATGGAGACATGCACCCAACCGGCACCAGCAATTCTCAGCCTTATGCCTGCTGAGATGACAATGTTTACAAACATCCTTACCTCCACCCGGAGCTTTTCCTGCCTTCTTAATGGTCTGTTGAACCTTCGGGGCATTTCCCGACTCATACTTCCTCTTTCGGTCCGAAGATCCTTCTCCAGATTTCCCTCTAATCTTATCCACAGTATCATTCACAGCTTCCAGTGCCAAGGCTCTCTTAACCATTTCTGAATAAGTAGTGATTAAATGAGAAGTTAACTTCATAATAAAATTGGGACGTAGTCCATTCATAAACCTCTTAGCCTTCAATTTCTCTGTGGCTATAAGATGTGGAGCATACTTTAACAGTCGAGCAAATCGGGCCTCATACTCCGATACTGACATCCTTAGTTGCTTTAGACTAGAAAATTCATTTGCTTTCTTCTCCTGAACTACCTCGGAGAAATATTGATCGTTAAACAGTTCCACAAACTCTTCCCACTAACTTGATTTGAATCCTCAAGGATAGCTTCCACAGTTTCCCACCAAGCACGGGCATC
The DNA here is from genome assembly GCA_014218235.1 of Colocasia esculenta. NCBI lineage: Eukaryota > Viridiplantae > Streptophyta > Magnoliopsida > Alismatales > Araceae > Colocasia > Colocasia esculenta. The sequence continues at coordinate 5,969 of JACBKR010005873.1, read as the reverse complement.
CCGTTCTAACTAAAATGTAGTTAGACGAACCTTTTCTTCTTCCGTACACTTAATCATTTTGAGTATCCTTTCAATGTCTTTAGCCAATTCTCAACTTCGTCAGGATCCGTACTGCCTGCAAATCTCGGAGGATCCAGGATTCAGAAATCCTTGAATAAGCTTGTCCCATTATGACTATTATTTCTGGCTACTGCTTTCATTACTCGGGTCAGATCATGCATACAACTCTCCATCTTCCTCCAATTAGCGTCACCTCCGTCCATTACTAAATGGAGAAAGTAGTTGAAACATCTAATAATACACACATTAATTCCACAATCCTCCCAAACTTGCATTCATCACATACACATTTTAAATTCACATAATCACATCATTTCCATTCACTAGTCAAATATTTACATCATAGTTCATTTCCATTCATCCACAAACTGAAATACCCCAGCCTTCTCCTTCTAAGTCTTTCATATTTACAAAACATCAATTTCACTAACCTCTCACTCCCTATACACATGGGAGTAATATATACAACTAGCACTTAAACAAAAAGAGAGGTTTACAAAAGACAGCCGCTTAAGTCCCTTTCTAGCTTTGGGTCAGATCTACACAGACTCTACAGATGGTTGTTGCTCCCTTCCAACTCCGTGGTACAGCTCCCTCGCGGCATCCGTCAATGCCTCCCAATAACCTTCAACTTGATGGAGCAACATATCATGCCCCAGCTTCAGGTTATCTAAATGGTTCATAACTTGACTCATAGTTTCTAGAGAAGCACAGGGATTGCCCGCCATGAAAGCACCTGCAGTCAGGTTGAGCACCTCTTCCTAATTTGAATATGGGCTTCTCGTTGGGCTTGGGCATACAACTCTATGTGCTGACGTAACATTTCATGGATGCTCCCAACCTCTCTTGGTATTCATATCCATTCTGAAATAGTTAACAAGTTAAGCATTTACATGGCTATAAAAATCATGCTAACTAATCCCATGTTTCTATCCCAACTCACCGGTCATCCCTAGGTTTATCGAACTAAGTCTCTGATACCAAATTATCTCTCACGTCCTAATAAAAGGCTATTTACTAGAAGTGACAGAAAACAGGTACAAAAGATAATACTAAGTTTGTCTATTCATAACATGATAAGTGGAAGTCTTATTACACAAGTACTCCTCATAACAACTAAGATAGGAGTAGATCAAAAACAACTTTATTTTCTACATCTTGTCTCATACTACTAAGAAAACAATAAGGCTTGGAGCTTATTTTTACAGTCGGTCCACTCAACACTCATGCCCTTAAAGGTCACCCCCATCTGTATTACCTGAAAAAGGTAGGAAAGTGAGCTAACTAGCCCAGTAGAATTCAAATCCATAATTCAAGGGTGAGTACATGATAGTCAAGACAATGGCAGAACGGATAACAAAGAGGCACAATTAAATGTCAGGACAGTAAGCTGAACAGTAATAGTGAATCCCAAGGCAGGTTTAGGTATATAACTCAAAACTGGTGCATTTAACAGTTATACAGAACAGGAAGTATGATGACCATAATCAAATAGTAAGTGATGCAATGCCAAACATCATATTGTCCGCTTTCATTCCCGTACGGCCCGTAATGAATTCGAGTGCTCCTCTAGGACTGGACCAGCCCTATTTGCACAGGCATATCAGTCAAGTGCGGTCCAAGGACCCAATAAATGTCATCATCATCAGTTAATCATATCTCACAAGTTGTTCAAGCATTTGAACTCTCAGGACATCAGGTTCTATAAACTCGGTTACAGAATACCGAAGATTAGACTCAACATAGTACCATCCGTATTTAACAACTTTAAGGATAATTCAAGGGGGTGTAAGGTACACCAATGGGTAAACTTTGCAGTAGTATGACAATAAATACCAATGTAAATAAAGGGGTAACTTTCTAGGCTTTTAGGATGAAGTCTAAGCAAGAGTTCTACCATGAAAAGTTGTTGAAATACAAGTCAGGACAGTAGGTGTCAACAGCCAGGAAGTGGTTGTCGACAGATAGCAACAGTAGAGCATGGTTTACTGGTTCTATGTCTACCTGTCGACAGCTAGCAACAGTCCCAGTTATTTTGAAGTTCTGGAAGACTGGCCTGTCGACAGCTTTGAGCTGCCTGTCGACAGCTGCCAGATCTTCTCTAATAAGTGGCTTTGTATTCACTCTAAAAAATCTAACCATGGAACTTATGAATCAAGGCATGATTTATATCAAATAGAAGAGTCTAATTGTAGATCTCACAGTGGTTTATAAGCTAAACAAGCGAGATAAAATAGGAGGTTTGCAATTCAAACTTGTCTAACTAGAAATTAAACATAGTGTAGTACTGGAAGTATACCCTTGAAAGCAATGGTTTAATGGAAGATTCCTACAAGATGGATACTAAATCACAATGTGTTTCATGGATCTAAATCAAGACTTCAAGTATCAACCATCTAAACAGAAATCGTCATACTGTTCTAAGGATATTTAGACTTCTAACAAAATTCTATATCGTGAACATGGATCAAGCGTGGAAGAAGAACAACAAATCATGATCTCACAGTGAAACAAGGATCTTCTTCTCCCTAACATAAAGGTTTTTATCACAACTAAAGGTAGAACAGGGAAGTTACAAGTATAATAACCGAATAACTCAGTCAAAGTTCCTTATCATGTGTAGAGGACAGAATTCAGTGAAATGGAGATGAATCCTACCTTACTAAACATATAATCCTTCACACGTTCTCAACGAAGGAACCTAAACCAGCAAGAGAAGAACTTCTCCCCAAAGTTGATGGCATGCCAGCAATATCTAACCTGTAGCAACCTGAATTTTTGAGAAAAATAAAAATTTAAATAATAAATTAAAAACTCACCTAAACGGATATCAATGAAAAGAGCATTAATAAAAGCCATTAAATGGAAAAGAGTAATGGGCTTTGCTTAATGGATCCTCTAGAACTTATTGGGTCAAAATATGAATTTAAAAATAGTAAATAAAAAGAAAAAACCCTAAATTCGGAGTCTTAATATCTCCTAAATAGAAAAGGACTCTTTAAGCATTAAAAGAGGCAATAAGAGTTGGAATTGGATTCCTAAGCCTACCCCTTATGATTTAGCACGAATTTAGATCCCATCCTAACCTAAATAGAGGTTGGAAAGCAAGAAATGAAGGTTGGAGTTAGGAAATCTCGTAATTAAAGAGCAATTAGAATAGAAGTAGGAATAGGAACACATACATGCATAAATACATCTCGTAACCCTCTTGGCTGACCCTAGCTCGTTGCCAAAGATTGTTGGACGTGGAGAAGAGGCCAAGGAGGAGAGGATCTCGTGGGGAGAAGGAGTTCTTGGAGCTTCTTCCTCATTCTTGGAGATTTTAACCCTAGAAGACAAATCGAGTCAAAGGTAGGCATTCTCACAAGCAAAACTAAATCAAATCCATCTATAGGTAGTTCCAATCACTAGGAACAAAAGCCTCTTGTTTCATAATTTTTCATCGAGCCAATCTTTTGTTCTTGATTTCGAAGTTCTGCAAACATGATAACTCCGAGTCATCATGTTTGAATCATATCTCCATGTACACTTGATCCCATGCTACGAAATGTTTGTTGTAGACACTTCATGTTGTTAGGGATCTTTTGCCCCTGAAAGCCCTAATTTTTGTTGAGCATGTTGCTCGAATTAAATCAATCTTGCTCTCTGTATCATGTTATGTGTTACTCGTTATTGTTCATGCTCAAACCATGTTCAAACCATGCTCTCTCTCTAATTCCTATTTACTGGAAGTACTCTCACATGTCTAGTTTCATTTGCCACTGGTTTCATGATTTTTCATCGTGTATACAATTAGTTATGATTTTCTGAACGACCCTGTATCAAAATCTAATATTTCTGGTCCGCAATCCAAGACAGAGCAGAACTCTGTCAAAGTCAGGCCATGGACCTGAGAACGTGACGGCCCGATAGGTCACATTCTCAAGCCCATCGCGATGCTTTCCTTGTCGCGTTCTGAACGCGACAGTACCCTACGTCGCGTTCTGGCCTTCTGTCCTGGCAGCCCTGTCGCGCCCCTTTTCATGCCCTGTTTTAAAATGGAGCTATATTGAATGCTTTAAAATATATATTCACGACTTCTTTTCTATCTATGATTTCTCTTACACATGCACACACATGAACCATCCATATATGGCTGAAATCTGGATAAAATATCTCATAATGTATCTGGTAATTTATTGCAATAAAGTAAATTAATTGCCCTATTTTAAAGGACTTGTATTCGTTTCTTGCGTTGTTTATATACCGATATCGACGCTCCACTGTTCTAGAATTCCTCTAGAACGTCGAACACCTATTTTATATACACACTTTACTTGGCTTGTGGTGAACTCTACATCGGATATTCCTTTCGCCGGACTAGTGAACCCTTGCACAAGGCCTCCGTAAGTCTCCTCTAATCATGGATTCCCACATGGTCGACGAGCCGGTTGTACCCTAACACCCATTACACCTTTAGGGATCGATATGATCCAAACGGCTATTAGAAGTTCGCTCTTACCTTGAATCACGTCGGACCTCTGGACTGTGCATAACATGGCCAGCGAGAAGATCGTGAATTCCACCTGACTGCCAATACGACGTGCGCGTGTTGTGCAACTGTTACTATTGCCTGTTTACTCGTTGTTTTACATGATGTACCCTTAGCTCTCATCTATAGTCTACTCGCTCGTCTATCCACGTTCTCTCTACTATCTCGTCTATTCATCTAGTGCTCTTAACTATTCTTGGTACTCTATAATGGCCATTGACTGATTGTCTAAAGATACAATAACCAATGCCTGGCAATATATAAAGGGCCCGATCTGGTCCTGGGATGTGTGCCCGAAAGTGCTAGTGCCCATGGGAGTTAAATGATCAGAGTGTTTGGCATTACACTCAAGTGCTATCTATCTCGACTATCTATATGACAATCAAAACGTGCTATACTCTCTCGATGTCTAGAATGACAAACAAGTGCTATACTCGTCGTGCTATTATTATACTTGTGCTAGTTGTGCTATGGCCATCCTGCTATTCGTGCTATACTCGATACTTGTGCTATTTTTGGAAACTATACTCGATCTCGTGCTATTGTTCTATCCTGTTACCTGTTGTGCTATCTCCAGCTATATTTTGACTCTCTTGTACCTGCTATCTTTAGATACTATGCCTTTAAATGCATTAATTATTTAAAGCCTGCTTGAGCCTGAGATTTAAGTCCTACTAGGCATTATCGCTCACCCTACGTTATTTGATGTTGTGTTCTCAGGTGAGATCGAGGATGACACATACACTCACGAGGAAGGAATGACCAAGAGTGAAGCCAGGAGTACCCTCGAGTCATTATGTTATCTTAGAGTTGTAGTTAGTTATTTCCTTTTATTGCAATGTAATTGGGCCCTATAGAATGGCTCTGATATTAGTGGTTTTAACTAGACAATTGAAAAGTTATTAATGAGAAAGATTTACTTTAGTATTATTCAATGTGCAATGGTTTGATGTCTAGTATTCGCTCTATACCTTTTCTTGCAACTGCCTTCGAGCTCCGATATTCCGCGTCGGGGCGTGACATAACCAAAGTGGAAGCAGCTATAGTAGTAGCACACACACGAGCAGAAGTATGTTGCAAGTTCAACAGAGCTTGCAACTCCCAGCAGCTCCTCCAGCAGCAGTCCCAGTAGCTCCTCCAACAACACTTCTAGAAGCAAGGAGTAGGGGAAGACAAGAACGGGAGCAAGAACAAAGGGTGTAGAAAGGTGTGTTCGAAGGGAGGGAAGCGGTTTTTATAGACCCCATAACTCCCTCATGCAGAGGGCACGTCGACCATGAGGTGTCATGGTAAAAGCCATTTAGTTTTCACCCCAACACATAGCTCATGCAGGTTTCCTATGGTTTACACGTAGTTACCCATGGTTTAACCTTATCCT
>JACBKR010005872.1:0-15776 GCA_014218235.1 Colocasia esculenta | reverse complement strand
GAGATTTGCTATTTCTGAAGGTTTCCTTTCAGAACAAGGGGGCTTTACAAAGCTTGAGGACTAGTTTTTCCAGTAGGGTGGGGGCTTTTGAAGCTTGGACGCCGCCTCCCCCTTGGAATGGAGGAGTGCCTCCCCTTATATAGGGGACGACTCCCCTCCCTCTTGCTGCATAAACAGGAGAGGGAGAGGCGGGGATCTCCCCACCGGTTGGAGGGGTTTCCCTCCAACCGTTTTTATGTTAAACGGTTGGAGGGGAGCCTCCAACCGGTTTTGTATAAAATCAGTTGGAGTCCTCTAACCATCTTCTTATGAAAATAGTGGAGGCTCTCCCCTCCCCTCCCCTTAAACCAGGAAATGGTTCAAAATGGGGGGGGAGATGCCTATAAATAGGCATTACATACCCTATTTGAGGGGTACCCATTTGTTGAAGTCTTGCTTCCTTGCTCGGAGCTTGCTTGACGAAGACTTAGATTTTCACCCTTGGAGCTTTCGTTGGGGATTTGTTCTTGTGCTTGTACTTCACACTTGGTCATTATGGACCTCGTATTGCTGGATTTCTTCCGTGTGCTTGTACTTTACACTTGGCCTTTATGGACCTCATGCTGCCGGGTTTCTTCCGTGCGGTATTTTGTACTTCAGTATTTTGCACCAGGCATTGTCTTTCTTCGATTTGTTCGGAGAGCTTGATGCCACTTGAAGATCTCCTTGTTTAGCTTTGGAAAAATCCCCGGATGCTGTTTGGAGACTTCACCAGGCATTGTCCTTCTTCAATTTATTCGGAGAGCTTGATGCCACTTGAAGATCTCCTTGTTTAGCTTTGGAAAAATCCTCGGATGCTGTTTGGAGACTTTTAGGGTTCAACAGGGTCCCACGCGCAGAGGCCCGCCAAGCCGGGGAAGAGGCTCGCCAGGCCAGCGAAAAAGGCCCGCCAGACCAGGGCTGGCCCGGCGGGGGTGCTCCCTGTCCGGTCCAGCGGGGGTTCGCCCCTGACCCGGTCTGGCGGGGGTGCGCCCCGCCTGACCCGACGGGGGTGCACCCCGCCCGGCCCGGCGGGGGTGCGCCCTGCCTGACCCGACGGGGGTGCACCCCGCCTGGCCTGGCGGTGGTGCACCCTGCTGGCCGCGCCTAGCCCGCCTATAAAAGGGGTGGGCCTCCCCCTCCCTTGGCCATTGTTGACACGGGAAAAATGTATAAAAATGTATATATATGGTGGATATATGTGCGGGTGTGGAGTTACATATGGTTATCGTGACATAGAAGCACATATCATTTGATTATGTTTATTCATTTCGTTTTATGTGGTTCATGTATTCATTTCCCATGCTTTGAATTTTGCGGGGCGTGCCAGTCTGTCTAACAGACAGAAGAAAGAGTCCACACAATGCGGAGAGAGTATTTTTGGGTGTCCTTGGAACGGACGGGTATGATGTCCGTGGAACGGACGATTGGATTGTCCATGAAATGGACGGGGATGCCCGTGTGACGGGCGACTAGGGTGCGCCGTTTTTTTTTATCTGAACTCCTTGAGTCCCGTATCTATACTCATCAGGTGATTGGAGTAGCATGTGCTGGACCTCTATCTCCATCGACCGGAGTCGATGTTACATTTACATCGAGTTAAGACTCTTGGTGTTATTTAACATCAGTTTTAACCCGAATACCATTCATAGCAAAGGGGATGAGAGATACACATTCTTTTTAAAAGATCCTGGTCATGATGTATCATTTTTCTTTTGGTTATTTTTGAAATGCTTTTGCTTTGAGTGGTCTATTTTGAAAAGACTGCCCTTTTTGTGAAGTCTGAGATATGACTTTTAAGAAGGGAACGGATATATTTTCGTGAACCCATTTGGGGTCACTCTCCTCTCCTTTTTGGAGAATGATGTTGTTGAAAGGTTTTATTTTGGAAAACTTGAAGATTATTATTGCAGACGGGCATATACTCGTGCATTTGATTCTGAACTCGGGGGAAGTCATGATTAGAAGTAGTATTTCTGCATTAGAAGAGTTGCTACATCAACCCCCCCCCCCTTTTTTTATAACGTGATATTCTTTTACAACCTCCTTCTTTAAAAGAAGTCCGAATTGAGGCAGAATTTCCTTCCTCCTCCTTCATCATTTCATTCATTCATATTCATTTTCCTTTACTCGTATGAGTATGATTTTCAAAGAAGATATGTACGTATTTCTATGGACGTTCTTGTCAATCTGAAGTTTTTTCTGGAAACTGTCATATGAACGCAGTTCTTGTGAGTATGCATTCATGCTGCTCTTTGGGGTATCTGAGCACAGTTCGGGTCTCCATGGACGTTCTTGTCAATTTGAAGTTCCTTTCTGGAAACAGTCCATATGAACGCAGTTCTTGTGAGTATACATTCGTGCTGCTCTTTGGAGTATCTGAGCACAGTTCGGGTCTTGTTTCCTTTTTCTTTGGATGTGTGTATATCAATACAATTTTCATAAATTCATTTTGGCAGAGTTTCTACCTATACGGAGTGCCCTCACGGAGGTATATTCATATGAACATGTACTTATATCCATGTGCCCTCGGAGAATCTTTGTCCGGAGGGATTTTGCCCTTAAGGAGGTATGTGTGTATGATCATAAATTTGCAGTTTATGCATATTTTCTCACCGGTATCTCTATTTGAATGGAGTATCCGGCAAAGAGGTACCATCTGCATATGCAGAATCCCTTTTGAAAGGCATACGCATGTAATTACGAATTTATGATTATATAGACATATTTGTGGGCAGAGACTCCATTTGGGCAGAGTTCCTCTTGGGAAGACATGCATATAAAAATACGAATTTGTGAATATACAATATGTTCTTGGGCAGAATCTCCCCTGGGCAGAATCTCCTCTAAGAAACATATCAATATAAACACAGATTTGAAATTTATAGATATGTTCTTAGTTTGAATCTCCACTTGGGCAGAGTTTCCTCTAAGAAGCATATATAAAAATACGAATCTGTGAATATATGAATACGTTCTCGAGCAGAATCTCCACTTGGGCAGAGTTCCTCTAAGAAACATATGCATATAGCACAAACACACCATCCCGGAGAGTTTAAAACTCGATGGGAGGTGGCATAAATTACAAAGGTATCTAAATACCATATGTCCGGGGTGGACGGTATTTAGAACCTATAACCCGTGAGGGCCGGTGCCGCTATTGCGGACTTTTAGCCGATGAAGTTTGTCGATGCCGTAAATGAACAACTTCTCAATGCTCGGGAGAAGATTTGGTACCTTGACTCACAAAGAAAGGAGATTGAGAACGAAAAGGGGAGCCTTTGGGAATTTGAAAACTTCTATTTCCTTCAACTTTGGAGGAGAAACAATTAACTGAAGAAGGAGGGCTAGACCCGGGGGAGGAAGAAGGGGATTCCAATCAACCGACCAACCGCCAGCCCCTTTTCATGGGGAATGGGGGTGCCTTTTATAGGGGAAGGCACCCCCTCACATGCGTGGGATTGGGGGGGTCTAACCGATGGGGGTTCCATCGGTTAGAGAGAAAATCCCTCTAACCGATGGGAGTACCATCAGTTACCGATGGGAGGTACCATCGGTTAGAAGGTTAAAGACCCTCTAACGATGGGGGTATCATCGGTTAGAGGGTTAAATCCCCTCTAACCGATGGGGGTATCATCGGTTAGAGGGTTAAATCCCCTCTAACCGATGGGGGTACCATCGGTTAGGGGGCTATTTTCCTTTTTTTCTATATTTTTTTTTCTGTTTTTTTTCTGTGTTTTTTCTGTTTTTTTTTTAAGGGGACCCCTTAACCGATGGAAGTTCCATCGGTTTAAGGGGGAATCCCCCCCCAACCGATGGAACATCCAGGTTAAAGGGGAAGACTCCCCTAACCGATGGGAGCACCATCGGTTAGGGGAATCCCCTTAACCGATGGAAGCTCCATCGGTTAGAGGGGAGTTCCCCTCTAACCGATGGAAGTACCATCGGTTGGAGGGGATTCCCCTTCCAACCGATGGAAGCTCCATCGGTAAGGGGGGAAACCCCTTTAACGATGGAGCTACCATCGGTTAGGGGAAAAAACCCCCTACCGATGGTATTTCATCGGTTTAGGGGAGGGGCTTACAAAGTCTATAAATAGACCGGTCACCCCTTCATTTGAAGGGGTCTTGCCCTTTGGAGAATCCCGTGTCATTCTGGACATCTTGTCGGAAGTTCTGCCGTCCCGGACGGAGAATCAATTGCAAGTCTTTGGAGCCTTCGTGGCGGACTTGTTCTCGTACTTATCTTTCACATGTGGTCTTGTAGACCTCGTAATGCCAGAATTCTTCCGTGCCGTATTTTATTCGGAGATTTATTCTCCTCGGCACTCCCACTTGCTTGGGATGCTTGACAATACTTGAGAGCTTGAACGGCTTTCAACCAGAAACTTGGATTAAGTCATGACTTTAAGTAACCTTGGGGTTACCGTAATCATAACCACCTTATCCCCCTAATCAGGCCGTTAAAACGGTTAGGTGAAGTCAACATTTTACCGGTAGTTACCAACTCCTGGTTAGGTAGCCATCCTCCTTACCTCAGGCTAACTAACTGGTTGTTACCTACATGTGACTGCCACCTACTCGGCTTGTTGGACCACTATATAGGAGCATTGGTACTCCTCTTAACAAGCATCCAACATATACACATATAAATATTTTCTGTCCCAACAGCCATTTCTCACGGTTTCTCCCGAGAGAGCTCTGGGGTTTTGGTTTGTTGGTTGACGGCCGTGCAGCGCACGTGCATGATCTTGAACGAGAGTCCGGACATCGAGTTTGACTGCCCGAAGTACGTATTCTCGCCATCGACGAACCTTTTGAACGCCATACTTCGGGTTGACGCGAGGACTAGAACCCGTTTATCTTAGGTGTCCGAGTAGAGAGGTCAGGGTTTAGTCTCGATCCTTTATAGCTTTCCGGGCGAATTGCCGCCCGAGGCTCGCTTAACCCGATGTTTTCGGGTTCAACAAATGCCCCCCACGGGATATCCGTCGGAGACGAAGGCGATGGCAGGTATCCCGTGGCCGATTCCAAATACGTTTCTTCTCCCGCACTCGCATTTGTCTGCCTCGTTGCAATGTCTTTATTTCTGACAGTTGAACATTTTGTGTGGCAGGATTGACGATGTCGCGCCCCACCAAGCACAGTGGGGAGAGCAGTAGGCGTCGCGTCGGTCGAGGACGAAATTCAATGGACGGACGATCCCATGCCCCACTTTACTCTTCATCCGATACGAAAAGCGAACTTGGAGCAGCTTGACCATGGCGTCAGGGCGTGTGCTCTGGGGACCTTGGAGGAGCTCCTGGATGTGAACTCTACACCATAGGCTCGTCGCCCAACCAAATCGACGCCTCTGTAGCATGTTGTGCTCTCCGACGGCGATAAACCAGGTCCAGGTTGAAGCAGACCCGGCTATCGTGTCCTCACCAAAGTTCCCTTTAGCTCACAACCTTTAGAATACTGACAAAACGAAAAAGGATTTTTCTTGTATAACAGTGAGAAGAATGTAGAATCCTATATGTGGTTTGATTTTGATATTTCCTACAAAGGAAATATCATGATCTTTGAACTAATTTATGGTTCTCAATTAGCTTTCGCACATTCGGTGCACTCATTGTTTTAGATGCCTATGCCTCTAGAAAGGAGAGTGAATGGAAACCTAATCAATCCAGTTAAGGTATGTCTAATGTTTCTCCATATCATCTATCAAATGAGACTGAAGGAGGCAAACCCCCCCACAAGCATTGTTTGATAGACAATGTTCAAGAATCACAGTAATTAAACTAATGACACATCATGATTATGAATATCCAATCATAAAAACATGGGTTATGCTTGTGTGAATCCGAAAAAAAAAAAAAAGAATGATATGTTATTTTACCTAGCATTAATTGCATGTCAACTATATGAACAATATGGTACCATCGAGCAACTTTATGTATTTCTACATTTTTGCATGGTATGTTTTTAACAGTTCTAAGATCTAATGTGGTGGGAAGCAACAACATCATATAATAAGTGAAAAGAAAAGCTGTAAAAGTCACTAATGAGAACATACAAAGATTGAAATTTATCCAGAATTCTATCCAGTACATGAGGAGATAACAAAGTGAATCAATTTGTCTTGGCAACTCAAACATGGCTTCTCTAGGGCAGCTCGGGATGCGGAGTCCCTTTTTACTGTCATTTGTAACAAAGTGAAGGAATGGGCGTGTAACATTTGCAATGTGAATCAGTCCAATTCTACTCTTTTGGTTTGTTGGGGGGATAGAATTTGCTGTCCATTTAGGGTTGGAGGGCAGTGTATAGGCTGGTGGGCAACCTTTTGGGCCATTTTGTGAGCCTATACTTGTGCATTCTTTCTCTTTTTGATTTATATACTAGTGGTACTATCCACTTTCCCAAAAAAAAATCAAAAAAACATGTGGCTAAAATAAGTGGTAATAGGAATACCAAAACCACCTGGAGTGATTTTTATTATCACATGGGAGTGGCCACTCCCAGCCAAACATCTGGAATTTCAAAACTATCATGCAAATATTCAAATTCCCTACTAACATCTAAATTGTTTCTCAAATATCTGAATGGTGTCCACTAGGATTCTCAAACTGGTATATATGAAATCCAGAATGTTTGGATGCTCCCTAGTCAAACATGCTCAATTTTCTTAACTAGTATGTAAATGTTCTAATTCCCTGCCAACATCTGTAACTATTCTTTCAAACATCTAGGTGATGTCTACAAGGATTTTCAGACTCATACAGAACTCAATCTAATAATTGCACCTTTACCCACAATGAGAGCACCTGAAACTACCAATGGTTTAAACGATCAACATCCCCATACTTTTATAAATGACAAAGAAGAAGTGAAAATCCCAGACTCATCTAGAAAAGCGTGAGGAAACACAGTACCCAGAGAGCCCACATCCCTGTACAACAAGCTTACATCTTTCTCCACGGATTCAGATCAATGCTTGCAGGAGGCCCCCCATTCTTTCTTGCTTCTTTCCCATCACAGGGGATACACGGTGAAGATAGACAACAATCAATTAGCACAAAAAATTATAAATAAAAAAAGATACTAGTCACTTGTACTGCAAAGAAACAACAATTTGTCTGCACATTGCAGCACTCATCCATCCACAATCTGTAGGTAAAGTAACAAAATGATTAAACTAGAACAACACATAGAAACATTTTTTGAAGTCTTCAGCTTTGATTCAAGAATTGGGAATTTACAAAAACTTACATCAAGTAATAAGAAGATCAAGGATAGCTTTATCAACATACTTCCATTTCTCCCTCACATCATCAGCACCTACAAAAAGAAAGCTTGGCAACAACATGAGTCAGAACAGTTTGCTCAAATTTCAAATATGGCACTAGGAGGGCAAATTCTGCAAGAAAAATATATAGCAATTCTCAACATGTCACTTGGTGAGAAATCATTATTGGCAATAAACAACTCACAAAGAAAAGTTTCTGTGATAAAGCAATGGGATTGCTGCAACCAAAAGGGCTTCCCAACCCTCTCTCTCTCCACTCCCCACCCCATAGAGAAGCCAACCCACTCTCTCTCCACTCACCCCATAGAGCACATAGGGAGAAACCTCACAATTTAGCTGGTTTTAGAATCCAACACTTCAACTATCCCACATTTAGTTGTTGTAGATCTCTCACTCTGCTCGCCTCTTGCGCTGTGAGGGTGACAAGACCAAAGCGGGGGGACCCATAATTTGTTGGCTTTAGAACTCAACACTTCAACTAGCGGGAAGGGATCCAATATACATTCATCGAGAGGTTAACAATGTCATATCAAGCACATGTTAAAGATTAGTCCAGGAAAACACAAGGAGAAGATAACCGATTTTATGGAAACCTTGCCCACTACTGATTGTGCATACTCTATATCGGAAGTTACCTTTGTTCAAGCCCCAAGCAACCTATAATTAACATGCTGCAAAAGGCAGCCAAAATTCCATAATCAACAGTCTACATAAGTGAACCACAACCAAATGTTATTTCTAAGAACCCCTAAAGTGTCTATTTTGATCAAATGAAGCACAGGCGCACAAGCTTTAAAATTTCAAGAAGCACAAGCATAAGCAACTGACCAAATGAAATGTCATTGTAGAAGTTCTAAAATTTCCAAGACATTTTATACCTAGAATTTCACTAGAAGCTCCTTCAAGATAAATGGAGAACTACTTGACTTAGTCAGCTTCCCAAAGACAACATTGTATTACGCTTTCCCAAAGACTTACTTTGCATTTCCTGTCCATTCAAGGGTTATTTCCTGAGCTTTCTAGGACTTTTCGTCGCGGCCTACCACCATGAACGATTGCGGGGTACCCATTGACACCATGGAAGGCAGGATCGGAATCGGGATCGGGATCGACCAGGCTCGATCCGATCCTGGATCGGATCGGATCGCAAGATCCCATGGATCCAAGGGAAGTGGCCGATCCTGGATCGGCCAGTTTATAAAATGGTTTTTTTGGGGAAAAAATTCAGGAAATTCAGAAAAAAGATAAAAAAACAGCAAAAATGAGGGAAAATCTGATAAATTGAAAGAACTAATATTTGCATAAAAAAACCAATCATACATGCATTCATAATATATGAAACATAAGATTTTCTGTATTATTACTACTATAATAATACAAGAAAAGTATAAAATATTAAAGACTTGGTGTATTATTAACCTAAATACCATTTAAGTAAATGTTAAAATTTGTAGTTTCATTTATTTAAGATATTACATGTAAATAAGAAAATATCCCCCATTTGAATCCAATAAAATATTAAAAAAATCACATCTCTTACTAATAAAAAGTCAACGCTCCCATCAAGAAGAAAATCGCAATTTTGTGATTTTATCAAAGTAGCAACTTTCTAATCTCTCATAATTTGACATATTTAAAATTTTATAATTCAAATAAGTCTAATGAAATACTAAAATCTAAAGTCCAACAAAAAAAATCAAACGTGCATATGACTTCTCCAAGAAGCGCTCTCTTACTGACAGCACTAAGTCTACTTGAGACCTCTTAGGATTTGGTCAAACTAAGCTATCATCACCCAAACTCATGAGTGTCATGAGTTGGGTGATGGTAGCTCAATTGACCAAATTCTAAGAGGTTTGGATGATGATAACTTAAGTTTGACCAAATCCTGAGAGGTCTCAAGCAGACTAAGTGCTGTCAGTAGGAGAGTGGCTCCATTGGAGAAGTCACATGCACGTTTGACTTTTTTTACCGGACTTTGAATTTTAGTGTTCCATGTGGTTTATTTGAATTATCAAATTTTTAGATAAACTAAATTACGAGAGATTAGAAAGTTAGCATTTCGCTAAAATCACCAAAATCGCGATTTTCTTCTTCGATGGGAGAGTTGACTTTTTATTGGTAAGAGATATGATTTTTTTGATATTTTTATTAGATTCAAATGGGGGGTACTTCCTTATTTACATGTAATATCTTAAGTATAACATTGCTTAAATGATATTCAGGTAAATAAGGAGATCCTGATAACCCTGCCTGAAGAGGATCCTGAAGGTAGCCTGAGGGAATCGACCTGGATCAGTCTGGATCGACTGAATCGAGCCGGGATCGATCGATCCCGGTTCGACTTGAGCGATCCAACTCAGATCCTACTGAGTTGGGTCGATCCAGCCGGAAATGTGGGGTTTTGGGGGGCTTCAAGGGGGAATCGGTCCTTGGGGGGTCGATCTGATCCGGGATCGAGCGATTCTGGCTCGATCCCGGCGATTCTTCCTTCTATGATTGACACTTTCCAGCTCCCTCCCAAAAGAGACTTCCCCTACTCCTAGGGTCCTATGCCTCCACTCAGTCTTGCCCCATGGAGAAGCGGAGGCTCCTGCATAGCCATGCTTCCCTATTTGCTAGATTTTTTGCTGGAAACTCTGCAACATCTGCACAACTCTTGCTCCCTTGTACCAGATTGTTCACCCTTGCAGCACCCCCACCATTCCGCAAAGGTCCTAACTAGACGATCCATTCTCCAAGCTCTTGCTTCATCCCGACCAATGTCCGGTAGAAGTGCTTGGTATGGCCCCTCCAGCCACACCTGAAGCATGTCGGGACTCCACCGGCTCCCAAAGAAGAGCTCTGGAGGTAGGGTTGCAAACGAACCATACACTCGACGAGTACCTCGAAATTCGGCTCGATAAAAACTCGACTCGACTCGTCATTAAACTAACGAGTAGAGCTTGAACAAAAAATAAGCTCGGTTCTAAACGAGCCGAGCTTGAACAAAGATATGCTCGACTCGATTATGTTCGCGAGTAGCTCGTTAAGATACTCGATAAAATACTCGTTAAGATACTCGATAAAATACTCGTTAAAATATTCGATAAATTACTCGTTAATATATTCGATTTAATATTCGTTAACATACTCGATAAATTAGTCATTATGTTACTACATATCATATTAGATAAATTATTTTAAATATAAAGATATAAATATATTTATATATTCTTAAATTTATTATTAATTATTAAAAAATGTACGAAAACTTATGTGTAAACCTCCCGACACAAACAAACCCTAGCACGCATCTTCCAACCCCCAAATCCCATTCCCATTTGGCGCTTTCCAAATTCCAAGCTTCCAGCACCTTCCCCCCCCCCCCCGGCCCTCCTAGCCTCCCAGCCCCAGGTCGGCGCAGGCATTCCCCGCTCGGCAGTCAGCCCCTTCCAGCCTCCCAGCCCCAGGTCGACACAGGCGATCCAGCCTCCCAGGTCGACGCAGGCGTTCCCCCCTCGACATCACCCCTTCCAGCCTCCCAGCCCCAGGTCGACGCAGGCGATCCAGCCTCCCAGGTCGACGCAGGCGTTCCCCCCTGGCAGTCGCCCCTTCCAACCTCACAGGTCGCTACTAGGTTTCCTCCTTGTTATCCATCTCTCTCTCTAGAGTCACGTAGCGCTTCCCCTCCCCCTCCTTGGCCCCTTCCAGCTTCCAGGTCGACGCAGCGCTTCCCCCCCCCCCTCGGCGCCTTCCAGTCTCCCAGGTCGATCGACACAGCGCCTTCCCCCCCCCCCAGGTCAAAATTTCTATTCCCCCCCTCCCAGTCCCAGGTCAACGCAGCACCTTCCTGCCCTTCCCATTTCTATTTCCCCCACTCCCAGGTCGACGTTGAGGGCCAACAGGGTTTGACCGGCCGCGAGCAGTGCAGGGGTTCGACACTTCTCTCCGCGAGCAGTGCAGGGGTTCGAAGGGCGATTCGAACGGCGGAGCCTCGGTTTCTTCCGCGATTTGAAGGGCAGTAGCACTGCAAGGGTTCAACGGCCGTGGTCTCTCCCTCGACTCTCCCGAAGAGCGATTCGAACGGCGGCAGCACATCGGTTCTTCTCCTCCCTCCAACTTCTCACACAGTGGATCAGGTGTTTTCAGACTGTTTTTATGTTCTTTTTTTTTTTGAGACTGAACTGTTGTTGCAGTAGTATTTATGATTTTTACTTTATTTTGTTCTTTGTTTTTTTCTTAGAATGATATCATAGATCCGCTGTAACCTTTTTTTCATGTATTTTTACATATTTTTTATGACTGATTGTGCTTATATGTTGTTATTTTTTGTGTGATATTCCGTAGGAGGCATAAGCTAGCAGCAGTGGAAGTTCTGAGGTGGTTTGGGGAGCCAAGGTGATTGCTTGCATAGGGAGGCGAGGTGACTGCGACAGTAGCTGAAAGCAAGTGAGAGTAGAGCAACTTGTAAGGTATGTCTTCTCAAGAGATAGAAAAAGTTGCTCACTGTTGCCCTTAGAGCTTGTATCTTCTAGCGTTGCTTCTTCTTCAAATGTAGTTATGGATAAAGAATGTCAGCCGATTAATGAAACAATGGATGAGTTATTGTTGTGGATGAAGAAGCTAATGTAGAAGATAAAGAAGAAAATCTTTATGCAAAGAAGAAAAGAAAGAAGACATCGGAAGTTTGGCAAAATTTTCAGTCGGTAAAACTTACTGATGGTCAGAAAAAGTGCATGCAATCATTGTAAAGCTAAGCTTACAAAAAGTGCAACCGGTACTAACCACACAGTTTAAAAGGCATTTGATTTCTTGTCCCGATACCAATTGACGAAAGGACAGCAAACAATTAATTTGCAACACTCTGTTCCAGAATCTAATTCTGAAAGTGCAATTCAAAAGTTCAAACTTGGAAGTATGATCATGCTAAAGTTAGAGAGATTGTTTCTCATATAATTATGTGCATGAGTTGCATTTCTCTTTTGTTGAGTATGATATGTTTAATATATTGATGAAGGCTGCCAATCCTCTTTATCAAAAGATCACTAGAACTACTACAAGAAATGACTGTGTGACTAGTTATTGAGATTGAGAAGAAGAGATTGAAAACAATGCTTAAAGCTATTACTAGTGTTAACATCACTACAGATTATGGAAGTCTGGGCAGAAGGTACAATATATGGTGGTAACTTGTCATTTTGTTGACAATTGGAAGCTACATAAGAGAGTAATAAACTTTGTTGCTGTGCCTCCTCCTCATTCTGGAATTGTTATCTATGATGCTCTTTATAAATGTTTAGAAGAATGGAATTGAAAAGAAAGTGACAACTATAACAGTGGACAATGCTTCTTATATGATATAGCAGTGAGAATGTGAAAGATAGCCTAACTTTCATAGAAGATTATCTTGCGATGGGACATTATTCCATGTGCGTTGTTGTGCACATATTTTAAATATCTTGGTGCAAGATGGTTTATCTGAGATTCAGCATGTGATTGAAAATGTTCGAGAAAGTGTAAAATACATTTCAGCATCTTCTATAAGATTAAACATGTTCAGTGAGATTGTTAAAAACTACAATTGCCAGCAAAGAAGTTGATTTTAGATTGTTGCACTAGATGGAATGCAATGTAGCATGTTGGCTTGTGCTTTAGAATTTCGAAAGTATTCCCTCGTTATCAAGAAAGAGATCCACATTATCGTTTCTTGCCTTCAGGAAGATTGGGATAGAGTTGAATATGTTTGCTCATTCTTAGTACTTTTCAATGAAGTAACCATATTATTTCAGGTGAGAAATTTGTGTTTTATCTTATTATTGCTTTCATTTTTCAGTTTTTTTTTTATCTATTTTTAATCTCTTATTAGTTTTCCTTTCAAGGTACTGAATACATAGTTGTCAAGGCGTCAAGGCGACCAAGCGTAGGTGGGGTCTCGGATCGCCTAAGCGCTTAGGCGCTCGCCTAAGCGGAGCCTAGGCGTTTAGGACGGAACCAAGTATGAGTTGTTTTCAAGTGTCCCTCTTACATGATATTTATGTATCTATAAATATATATAATGATGAAAATTCAATAAAAAATATCATAATATGACAGACATAAAGACAATGAAAGCAACAAAAATTAAACTCCAAGTAAACAACTCACATTATATATCATAAAGTCATAAAAAATCTAAATTGACATCTTCAAATAAATAAGCACACTAAATAAGAACAAGAAGTGCAAATATCATTCTATCATCAGAAAACTAATTTTCAACTTTTAAAACAAACCAGCGAATATACATTCATTTAAATATGTTAATAAAAATAAGAAGTGCAATATCTTAACACACTTAAAACAAGTAAAAACTAAATGAGTCCATTACATAATCCCACAATATGTCTAAAAATTGAAAAGAAACTAGAAAATGACAAGTCTCATGTGTTTGAGTGATGATAGTTTAAGTTTGACCAAATCCTGAGGATCTGAAACAGACTAAGTACTGTCAGTAGGAGAGCGGCTCCCTTGGAGAAGTCATATGCACGTTTGACTTTTTTTACCGGACTTTAGATTTTTAGTGTTCCATATGGTTTATTTGAATTATCAATTTTTTAGATAGGTCAAATTATGAGAGATTAGAAAGTTAGCATTTCGCTAAATCATCGAAATCGTGATTTTCTTCTTCGATGGGAGAGTTGACTTTTTTTTGTAAGAGATATGATTTTTTTGATATTTTATTAGATTCAAATGGGGGGTACTTCCTTATTTACATGTAATATCTTAAGTAAATGAACAACAAATATAACATTTACTTAAATGATATTCAGGTAAATAAGATGTTTCCTAGAATCGGCCTGGACTCAGCCCTGAAAACCAACTTCAATCTGTTGTCTAAGTGGGATATTGCGGACCCCTAAAGGGTCTAGGTGCGCCCAGGCGCCCCTGGCGTGCGCCTTGGCCGCCTTAGCGGCGCCTTGGGGCGCCTTTTCTACTCGTAGAAAGGCGAGGTGTTTTAAGGCGGCTAAGGAAGCGCCTTGGCGCTTAAGCGGCGCCTAGGCGCCGCCTAGGCGTCCGCCTTGACAACTATGACTGATATCCAACGTCTAACTTATTTCTTCCTAAACTTACAAATATAAAGGAAATACTAGATGAGACAAGTGTAAGTGGTAGTGAATATATGCAAGGAATGGCAAAGAGAATGAAGTTGAAATTTTATAAATATTGGGGTGATTGCAACTTGTTGATATCTATTGCTGTTGTTTTGGATCCTAGAAATAAGATGAAGTTGATAGAATTCTCCTTTCATGCTCTTTATTTGAGGAAGAGGCTGCTACACATATTTTTACTGTGCGTGACTGTTTATATACAATTTATAAAGAATATGTGGATGCTCATGCAGCTGCCAATATTGAGAAGACTGCAGAAAGTGACTCTCAAGAGATAGAGTCAACTAGTGGTGTCATGTTTGGCGAGGAAAATCTATATTGAGTGGAAGAAGAAATTTGATCATTATATTAGAAGTGTTGATACCATTGAAAATGTAAAATCTGAACTTGATGTCTATTTGCAAGAGATGGTCATTATTTATGATGAACAAACAACTGGGTTATTTGATGCATTAGAGTGGTGGAAGGCTAACAACTTAAAGTTTCGAATTTTATCGAAGATGGCATGCGATATTTTAGCAATCCCTATAACCACAGTGGCATCTGAAGCAACATTTAGTGCTAGTGGTAGAGTAATTGATACATATCGATCATGTTTGGGAATAGACACTGTTCAAGTTTTAATGTGTGGTGAGATTGGTTTCGTAATTTCTATGGAATTAAGAGGAGGATCAAAGTAAGTACTTTATATTTGAAGTAATTGTGATTTTTTCTTGTATACTTTATTGATGCATTAATCTTAACGTAAATTTTTACTATTTCAGACAGTGGAGGATGTTAAAGAGATTGCACTACATGAATGAGGAGCATCAGTTGAAGTTGGATGGAACATGTTATGATATTTGAATTTACATTTGATTATTGTAATCTACATTACTATTCCTCTTTGTGAATTTGCCAGTTTGGGTGGTTAATGTTGCAAAATATTTTCTTGGTAAGCCTCTTGATTGTTGTTGTTCCTTTGCCTGTCTTAGGATGCAACTTATATTTTTCTGCACACCTCAGGATCATTTTTCATTTTGCCTCTTTGACTGGAGTTTCAGGTTGCTTTTTCTTTGGCCTCGTTAGTTAATAGTAGTGTTTTAAGAGTTTGCTTGCTGTGGTTTCCTGTAAAAAGTTTAGGTTCATCAACATCCTTTGCACACCCTCTAATTTGTCAGATGAGTGCCTGCTGCAAAAGGCATTGGAGCACTGGCTGGCAGGCCGATATGAAATGGCTTTGCGATCAGATCATACCTCCTGCACGGCCGTGAGTACAAATTTTGATCTGAGTTCGAGTTCGAGCTCAAATATGTGGATGGTTAACGAGTCGAGTTCGAGCCTAAGCTCGTTTTAGGTAAG
>JACBKR010005871.1:0-16030 GCA_014218235.1 Colocasia esculenta | reverse complement strand
GTTGCTTATGTTTATCTTAATATTTATTTTGTGTGATCCAGCGAGCTTGGGTGGTGGCTCATTATTTTCTATAATATTTTGATGATTGTGGTTTAATATTTATTCTGTGTGATCCAGAGAGCCTGGGTGGTGGCTCTTATTTATGTTATATTTTGATGATTGTGCTTAATATTTATTCTGTGTGATCTAGGAGCCTGGGTGGTGGCTCATTTATTTTATGTTATATTTTGATGATGGTACTTTAATATTTATTCGTGTGATCCAGGGAGCCTGGGTGGTGGCTCATTTATTTTATGTTAGTTTGATGATTGTACTTTAATATTATTCTGTGTGATCAGGGAGCCTGGGTGGTGGGCGCATTATTTATGTTATCTTTAGTGATTGTGTTTTAATATTTATTCGTGTGATCCAGGGAGCCTGGGTGGTGGCTCATTTATTTTATGTTAGATTTTGATGATTGTACTTTAATATTATCTATGTGATCCAGGAAGCCTGGGTGGTGGCTCATTTATTTTATGTTATATTTAGATGATTGTGTTTTAATATTTATTCTGTGTGATCCAGCGAGCCTGGGTGGTGCTCATTTATTTTATGTTATATTTTGATGATTGGTTTTATATTTATTCTGTGTGAGAAGCGAGCCTGGGTGGTGGTCATTTATTTTATGTTTATTTTGATGATTGTGTTTTAATATTTATTCTGTGTGATCCAGCGAGCCTGGGTGGTGGCTCATTTATGTTTTATTTAAGCATCTATGCTTTTAATTTATAATCATTCAATTAATATTTTTTTTGTTAGGATGAGACGTTATTTGGTGAAATTAAGTGAAGGACAAGGCAATGCATCAAGTTCTAGTAGTTCTAGAATTCCATTGCAAGGATCTTCTTCCACTAATGAAGTGCAACAACAAAATGTAGCACAATTAGAGGAACATTTGGACTTGACTTCTTTAGAATCAGATCCAGGATTAAGGAAAAAGATATCAGATTATCATCCAAATTTGCAAGATGAAGTGAGAAGAGCATATTTGTTGAAAGGTCCTTGCCAACCTCACAATCATAAGTTTCCTTCAAAATTTATGGGTGGAAAAATGCGCAGATTTGTTGCTTCTTGGTTTGATGAATATCCTTCTTGGTTAGAATATAGTATTGCAAAAAATGCTGCATTTTGTTTGCCTTGTTACTTGTTCAAACATGATAATGGAAAACAAGCTGGTGGTGATGCCTTTATTGGTGAGGGTTTTTCAGCTTGGAACAAAAAAGAAAGATTAGATGTTCATATTGGTGGTCCTAACAGTTCACATGATATAGCTTTGAAAAACTGTGAGGATTTGATGAGACAGAATCAAAGCATTCAAGTAGCTTTCACTAAGCAGTCAGAGCAAATGAAAAATGATTATAGAATTCGATTGCAAGCTTCGATAGATTGTATAAGATTTCTTTTACAGCAAGGGTTAATTGGATTTTCGTGGACATGACGAGTCTGAGCATTCTAGTAACAGGGGCAATTTTCTTGAGCTTGTAAAGTTTCTTGCAGATCATAATGAGTCCATAAATGATGTTGTATTGCACAATGCTCCTAAACATGTCCAGATGATTGCTCCTTACATACAAAAGGACATTGTAAGTGCATGTGCAATGGAAACAACAAATGAAATCATTAGAGAATGTGGAGATGATTTATTTGCAATAATTGTTGATGAAGCTCGTGATGTATCTGGAAAGAACAAATGGCTATGGTTTTGCGTATCTTGATTATAGAGGTTTTGTTGTTGAGAGGTTTTTGGGTATTGTTCATGTCACTGATACCACAGCTATATCATTGAAGGCTGCAATTGAATCCATTCTTGTAAAATATGGTTGAGTTTATCAAGGATACGAGGGCAAGGATATGATGGAGCTAGTAATATGCAGGGTGAGTTTCATGGTCTTAAGGCTTTGATTATGAGAGAAAATAGTTCTGCATATATATTCATTGTTTTGCTCAACTTCAATTGACACTTGTTGCTGTTGCTAAAAATCATGGTGATGTATCTTGGGTGTTCACTGTTGTTAGTCAAATTGTACATGTGGTTGGATCCTCTTGCAAACGTCGAGATACTCTTAGAGAAAAACAGGCTGCTCATGTTGCAGAAGCACTAAGCAATGGTGAGTTTCAAAGTGGTAAAGGTTTAAATCAAGAAATGAGTCTTAAAAGAGCTGGTGATACACGTTGGGGTTCTCATTATGGCAGTCTCATAAATTTGACAGTGATGTTTGCTTCTGTAATGGAGGTACTTGATGTCATTTACCAAGAAGGAACTTTGGAACAAAAAGGTGAAGCACGTTGTTTGTTATTTGCATTGAAAACTTTTGATTTTGTCTTCCTTCTACATTTGATGACAAAAATATTGGCTATTACAAATGAGTTGTCAACAGCTTTACAGAGAAAAGATCAAGATATAGTCAATGCCATGTCACTTGTGACATTTTCTAAAGGAAGGTTACAAATTATGAGAGATGAAGGATGGGATGATCTTCTTAGAGAAGTTTGTTCATTTTGTGACAAAGAAGAGATTCATTCCTTGTATGGATCAACAGTATTTTTCCTAGAAATCTCAACGCAGAGCTCCTTATATCACAATTTTTCATTTTCAAGGTGAATTATTCTACACAGTATTAGATATGCAGTTGCAAGAGTGAACAATCGTTTCAATGAAAGAAACACTGAATTGCTTCTTTGTGTGGCTTCCTTAAATCCTTCTGATTCATTTTCAGCTTTTAATATAGAGAAGTTGGTTCAGTTAGCTACACTTTATCCAAATGAGTTTCCAAAGAAGACTGACTAGAGAATTACATTTTTGATATGAGATCAGATGAAAAATTTTCTAACTTGAAAGGTATCAGTGATCTTGCAAGAAAATTGGTGGAGACCAAAAAGCAAGGTGTATATCCGATGGTGTATTTGCTTATAAAATTAGCATTGCTTCTACCAGTGGCTACTGCAAGTGTTGAAAGAGTCGTCTTTGCAATGACTTATGTGAAGAATAAGTTACGGAATCGAATGTGCGATGAATGGATGAATGATTGCTTGGTGACATATATTGAGAAAGATTTATTTGAAAGTGTAAGCAATAAAGCTATCGTTGAGATATTTCGAAATATGAGAACTCGTCGGATTCAATTGTAAGAAAATCATCATGTAAGTGAACTATTTTCATTTAAGCATATCATTTTGATGTGTATGATGTATATGATTGAAATATTTTTTTTAATTTTTAATAAATTATCAAGAAATCTTGAAAATTGATCCAAGTGACCCCACTAGACTAAGTTTCAAGATCCGCCACTGGAGGGGGGGGGGGGGGGGTGGTTCTCGCAGCGCTCCATAGGACTTGGGCTCACAGTAGATCAACGCGCACAGGTGGGGCATGCACGTTGCGGAAGATGAAAAATATTTATAAACCTTAATATATTATATAATATATATATATTAAATAAACCTATTTAATAAGAGTGAGTCACCTTGATTTCAATAATATTTAATATTTCTTATCTCTATTTTTTTAAATCACAAAAGTTTGAAATGACACGTTATGTTGAATGTGTCACTAAAATTATATAATATTATATGTGTTAGATGCTAACTAGCCCGGAGAAGCTACCTAGGTAGTTAATTATATGGAGGGAATTGCCTCGCCAGTGTTCGCCCCACTGGGCCGCTAGCTTCTTGCTAGCTAATTAGTCAGCTGCCTAGGTTGGATTGGTTTTACGGCAGCGTTGACACACTCGTGGGAAAGCGACCCCATTGGGCCGCTAGCTTCTTGCTACGTAATTAGTCAGCTGCCTAGGTAGGATTGTTTCACTAAGGAGCGTTGACACACTCATGTGAAAGCGATCGAGTACGTTAACATCTGGACGACGTACCGCTCGGGAACTGCAAAGTGCAGAGACTTTCCCGGCCGTACGTCCATGCACCAGTAGTATGTGTGGAGAACTTTCCGAGAACCCACACGACGGTCTTTTGAGTTCGGTTCCTCCCGGTACATGGGAGGACCGAACTCGGTCAGTCACCAATGAAGGTGACGGTGGGTGAGAAATAAAAAAAAAAAACTCAAATAAAGGTATGTAAAAATTTTGAAGAAGATTTTTTTGAAAATTTTCCACCCACCGTCACCTCCATTGGTGACTGACCGAGCTCGTCTTTTGATCCTCCTGTGCTAAACAAACGTCGACCCCATCATGTGATCAGTGACTTGATCTCCACGCATACACTTCCCGCTCTCGATCTGCTTGCCGATCGACGAGGTCAGGATGCATGAACGCGTTATTAGAACTTCTTTGCCACGTAGACGTTGTTGCATACATGCATGCCACAGATGAAAATATTATGTTATCTGAGATACGCCAAACTTTGGATGTGGTTTTCCATGTGCTTCCGCTCCCAGCTAGTACCTAGCTCGCTCCTAACGTTCAAGATGGGAATGGGGATCCTCTCGCAACGGGGGAGGAGGGAACTCCCGCAGTCACCAACCCCACGGTGACGCGTGGCCCGTCCCTCCTCCCCACTTTCGTCCCTCCTCCCCACTCCCCATTCACCGGTCACCCGGTTCTCCCCCCATCCGTCCCTCCTCCCCACACCGGTCACCCAGTTCTCCCCCCCCCCCACCCCACCGTCTCTCCAGTTA
Organism: Colocasia esculenta; assembly: GCA_014218235.1. Classification (NCBI taxonomy): domain Eukaryota; kingdom Viridiplantae; phylum Streptophyta; class Magnoliopsida; order Alismatales; family Araceae; genus Colocasia; species Colocasia esculenta. The sequence goes on along the minus strand of JACBKR010005871.1, from coordinate 11,364 downwards.
CTGTTGCGCAACAGTAACACACCATTTGTTTTGTTTTTTTTTTGCTTAGTTTAAATTTTTATTTTAAAATCCAATTATGAAAGATTTATTTTTTTTATTTTATATATTATTTTTTAAATATAAAAACAAATATCATTAAAAAAACTTAATATTAATGTCTGTCGGATTCGGACTGTAACACCCTGAAAAATTTTAATAGTTGAAAAATATGAATAATATAGTTATTAGACCTCATTATTATTATGATTGAAATAATTATTATCTGAAATTAATTGATACTAATAAACGTTACTTAGTGCCGTACAAAGAGATGTACGCTCTGACAGGGCGACACCGAAAAACTGTAACGAAATAAAATTCGAGACACCATATTTTCTAAAAAATATGGTGCTAAGATATCGTTTATTAGTATCAATTAATTTAGATATTAATTATTTCTATATCATAATAATAATGAGGTCTAATAACCATATTATTCATAATTTTATGTATTAAAATTTTTTAGAGTGTTACAGTCTCGAATCTGACAGATCTTAATTTATTTTTTTAATGATATTTGTTGCATTCAGATGCATAAGGTTGCATTCAGGTGCTTATGGTTGCATTCAAGTGCTTATGGTTGCATTCAAGTGCTTATGGTTGCATTCAGATGCATATGGTTGCATTCAGGTGCTTATGGTTGCGTTCAGGTGCTTATGGTTGTATTCAGGTGCCTATGGTTGTATTCAAGTGCTTATAGTTGCATTCAGGTGCATATAGTTGTATTTATGTCCTTATGGTTGCATTCAGGTGCATATGGTTGCGTTCAGGTGCTTATGGTTGCATTCATGTGCTTATGGTTGCATTCAAGTGCTTATGGTTGCATTCAGGTGTTTATGGTTGCATTCAGGTGCTTATGGTTGCATTCAAGTGCTTATGGTTGCATTCAGGTGCTTATGGTTGCACCTAAATGCACCCAATGGTTGCGTTCAGGTGCTTATGGTTGCATTTAAATGCAACCATAAGCACCTGAATGCAACCATAAGCACCTGAACGCAACCATATGCACCTGAATGCAACCATAAGCACCTGAATGCAACCATAAGCACCTGAACGCAACCATATGCACTGAATGCAATCATAAGCACCTAAATGCAACCATATGCACCTGAATGCAACCATAAGCACTTGAATATTGCAACCATAAGCACATGAATGCAACCATATGCACCTGAATGCAACCATAAGCACTTGAATGCAACCATATGCACCTAAGTAACCATATGCACCTGAATGCAACCATAAGCACTTGAATGCAACCATAAGCACCTGAATGCAACCATAAGCACCTGAACGCAACCATAAGCACCTGAATGCAACCATATGCACCTGAATGCAACCATAAGCACTTGAATACAACATAAGCACCTGAACGCACCATATGCACCTGAATGCAACCATAAGTACCTGAATGCACCCTATGCACCTAAATGCAACCATAAGCACATGAATGCAACCATAAGCACCTAAACGCAACCATATGCACCTGAATGCAGCCATATGCACCTGAATGCAACCATAAGCACTTGAATGCAACCATAAGCACTTGAATGCAATCATAAGCACCTGAATGCAACCTATGCATCTGAATGCAACAAATCATTAAAAAAAAATATTAATATCTGTCAGATTCGAGACTGTAACACTCTAAAAAATTTAATAGAATAAAATTATGAATAATATGGTTATTAGACCTCATTATTATTATGATATAGAAATAATTAATATCTGAAATTAATTGATACTAATAAACGATATCTTAGTGCCGTACAGAGAGATGTGTGCTCTGACAGTGCGACACCGAAAAATTGTAACGAAAAATAAAATTCGAGAACACCATAATTTCTAAAAAAATTGGTGACATCAGAAATATAAATATCTAGATTGTTGACGTACGAATTTCGAAATTAAGTCGATGCAACTATTTTTCGGACGATTTTTCACCCAGTGCAAAATAAACTCTAAAATTAAACTAAAATCACCATAATCATAAAACCATTAATGCGTATGGCTGCAATTTTAACACAAATGTGTTCATTTAAATGTGTTTTCATAGGATCTTTGGGCAAACTGATTTTTAAGTTATTTACGGTAACCATTTTAACCAATATTTTTTTCTTATTTAAATTTTTATTCTAAAATCAGATTGTGAAAGATGTCATTTTTATTTATAGTTTTAAATTTAAAAAAAAATTTCATTAAAAATAATATTGATATCTATCCAGTTCGAGACTGTAACGTCCTGAAAATTTTAATAGTTGAAATTTTGAATAATATGATTATTAGACCTCATTATTTTATGATATGAATAATATATCTGGGTAAAAATCGTCCAGAAAATAGTTGCATCGACTTAATTTCGAAATTTGTACGTCAACAAATTCAGATATTTATATTTCTAATGTCACCAATTTTTTCTGAAAATTATGGTGTTCTTGATTTTATTTTGTTACAGTTTTTCGGTGTCGCCATGTCGAGCGCACCATCTTTTTGTATGGCATAATATAACGTTTATTAATATCAATTAATCCTAGATATTAATTATTTCAATCTCATAATAATAATGAGGTCTAATAACCTATATTCATAATTTTCAACTATTAAAAATTTTCAGGACGTTACAGACCGAATTGGCTAGACATCAATATTATATTTTTTAATGATTATTTATTTTTAAATTTAAAAGAACTAAAAATAAAAATGACTATTCACAATCTGATTTTAGGAATAAGAAATTAAAACTAAGGGAAAAAATAATTGGTTTAAAATGGTTACTGTAAATAGCTAAAAATCAGCTGGCTCAAAGATCTATTGAAAACACATTCAAATGATATACATTTGTGTTAAAATTATAGTCATAGGCTAATGTAATGGTTTTATAGATTATGATGATTTTAGTTTAATTTTTAGAGTTTATTTACACTGGGGGAAAAATCGTCCGAAAAATTGTTGCATCGACTTAATTTCGAAATTCGTACGTCAAAAAATCTAGATATTTATATTCTGATGTCTCCATATTTTTTTTAAAAATTATGGTGTTCTCGAATTTTATTTCGTTACAGTTTTTCGTGTCGCCCATGTCGGAGCGTACATCTCTCTATCGGCACTAAGGTAAAGTTTATTAGTGTCAAGTAATTTAGATAATAATTATTTCAATCTCATTAATATAATGAGGTCTAATATATATTATCATATTTTTTAACTATTAAAATTTTTCAGGGTGTACAGTCCCGAATCCGACAGACATTAATATTAAGTTTTTTTAATAATATTTATTTTTATATTTAAAAATAATATATAAATAAAAAATATATCTTTCATAATTAGATTTTAAAATAAAAACTTAAATAAGCAACAAAAAAAAACAAAATGGTGTTTCCTGTTGCGCAAATGCGAAACAGTACTGGAGAGACGGTGGGGTGGGGGGGGGGGGGAAGAACCGGGTGACGGTGTGGGGAGGAGGGACGGTGGGGGAGAACCGGGTGACCGATGATGGCGAGTGGAGAGGAGGGACGGAAGTGGGGAGGAGGGACGGGCCCACGCGTCCCGTGGGGTTGGTGACTGCGGGAGTTCCCTCCTCCTCCGTTGCGAGAGGATCCCCATCTTCGAGATGGGGGAGAGCCACACGGTTTGAGGGGAAAAAAGGGTCACCGCCACGACTTTTCTGGGAAATTAAGCAGTTGGTCGCCAGCAGATGGCAGTCGATCGATCCTTCTTTTTAAAGAGACGTACGATTCCCCCTCCCTGATCACCTCAGATTGCCTGCAGCTAGCTAGCAGTAGTATCCTCAACACTCCTCTGCAGAGAGCTGATATTAATTACAACTAGTACTAGCTAGCTGCTGGCAACTACTACTTTCAGTACAACTCGATCCAGTAGATTTAACTGCGCGCCGCCATGCCCCTTCAGTTAGCGTCCGCGGGGATCATCCTGTCCGCTCTCTCCATAGGTCTATTCCTCGTGCTCTTCTTCTCCATCGACTCCATACCATTCGCCACCCGGGTGGGCGCCCTTGCGGGTGCCGTCGTCTTCCTCGCCCTTGTGGGCACCATATGGATTCTCCCACGTTGGCGCAGGCGGCCGACGTCGGGCGAAGACATGATGATCCGGGACGTGGAGGTAGGCGGCGCCGGCGCCTCGCCGGGGGCTGCCGCCCCTACTAGTCTGGAGGACGGCGTGGGCCCGACGATGTTCCGCTACGGCGAGCTGGCTCGCGCCACTGACAACTTCGCCGATGGCCGGAAGCTAGGCCAGGGCGGCTTCGGCGCCGTCTACCGCGGTGTCCTCCGGGGCTGCGAGGTGGCCATCAAGAAGATCGTCCGGGAGGGAGACGGCGAGAAGTCCTTCATGGCCGAGGTGAAGACCATCGGACAGCTGAACCAGAAGAACCTGGTGCGGCTGCTGGGGTGGTGCCGCGCCGGCAGCCGCTTCTTCGTCGTGTACGAGTACATGCCCAACCGGAGCCTAGACCGCCATCTCTTCTGGAGACCCCCCACGGACGTCGACGAGGGCAGCCGCCTGCAGCCGCCTACGCCTCTGCCGTGGGATAAGAGGTACACCATCGTCATCGGCTTGGCGTCGGCGCTCAAGTACCTGCATGAGGACCTGCGGGAGTGCGTGGTGCACCGGGACATCAAGGCCGCCAACATCATGCTGGACGCCGACTTCAAGGCCAGGCTCGGCGACTTCGGCCTCGCCCGGTTCGTGCAGCACGGCAACTCGGTGGTCACCTCCCACAACGCCGGCACCGTGGAGTACATGGCCCCCGAGGTCCTCCACCGGGGACGTGGCCCCAGCAAGGAGTCCGACGTCTACAGCTTCGGGGTGGTGGCGTTGGAGGTCGCCTGCGGCAAGAAGGCGTCGTCGCAACCGGAGGTGGAGGAAGAGAAGCTGTTGGCTTGGGTGCGGAGGTGCCACGAGAGCGGAGACCTGCTGCGGGCGGCGGACGGGGAGCTGGGGGGGCGGTTCGACGAGGGGCAGATGCGGCGGCTTATGGTGGTGGGTCTGATGTGCACCCTGCAGGACCGCCACCTCCGTCCGTCCATCACGCAGGTCATCCACTATCTCCATCCCGAGGCCACCATCCCGGACGTCCCCGCCGACACGCCACCATTGCCTTCTCCGACGCCACTTCCATACCGCCGCGCACTGTTCTGCCGGTCTCGTTCGTGCCGCCATCCAACCAGCGCGGCGAGGTCGGCCGCTAGCTGCAACTAGCTAGATAGTTCATGTCTATTCTCAGTGCTCGTGTATGTAATGTAACTAGCACGTGTTAGTTGTAGGTAGCTTTTCCTGCCCTTGGTTCTGAGGGGAGGGCCCTATCTCTTTCTATAACTTCTATCAATTATATCTTTAATATATTTTTAACATTTTTATCAGCAATATATTACGAGGGCACATTATATTTACCTAATAAACAAAATAAGAAGTACTACTTTCCTTCCGAAAAGGTATTTAATACTTAATGGGGATTCACCTTGGTGTGGAGAGTGTATATACATGACCTTACTTAACACAGCGACGTGGTCAACGCGATGCCAATGTTGTCCCTTTTCATCTTTGTCTTGTCTTGCTCATGAAGTCAACCTCTTTGCCGCGGCTCTTTTTTGTCGTTTTCTTTTACTAGGCTTCGGATGTCAAAGGATCCCCGATTGCAATCTTGCATGTTGACTCAATACTAGGAGTACACGACGACCATTCTCCAAAAGAAAGTGGAAAAGAAATTGTGCAATGCTTCGATCTTACTTTTTCTGACTCTTTTTTTTTTAATATATTGTTCTAGCTAGTCGTCCTCTATTGATTGTTTTACTTGTAAAAAAAGAAAAAAGAAACAAAGTGTTGAATCCAACTCCCAACCTATCCGATACAATGAGAAAGTATTAATATTATTTATGATGAGTTTTAGTATGGGTATCGAATCAACGTCAACTACGGCGGTTCCATTGCTATATATTCGGGTTCGCGAAGTTAGCATTGCTAAAAAAAGAGACTTATTGAAACTTGTGGAGACTGTTTCACACCTCCTAGGCCCATAGACCCATTATGGCCCATCAATGCACCTAGGCTCTCGCCATCGAGCCACGCGTCCTCGGTAGTATATGAGGGGTTCCTAGTGCGCTCTGGCCATCGAGTGTCTGGGGCCCCTGGTATGGACTCCGAACATCAAGCACCACGCAGCCCAACCTTCGCTGAGCACGTCTCTGCGCGGCCTTTGCCATCTAAACATTAGTTAATTATAACGGCATGGTGCGCGTCTCAAAGTCAAAATGACATCCGTCATGAAAGATCCCAAGGGTGCCTCAAACAAGTCGATCCCGTCTAGGGACTCCAACCGTTGCATCCCTTCAGTTGTCATTAAGAGAGATTGTGTCCAGTCCCCTTGTCTCCCTTGCCTATAAAAGACCGAGATAATTTGCAGGCAAAAGTACGCAACCTTCCACACACACTCGCCCACGTGCGAACACACACCAGAGAATCTTTGATTCCTGTCTCCTCTACAATATGTGCTGATTTAGGCATCGGAGGGTTCTCCCGATTTTTCAACCCGGCCCCCCTGATCTTTTCTGGTTCTCATTTACAAGTCCTCGTCCGCACCGACGACCGTCACTTCCTCTCCTTTTAGTGGAGGCCGTTTGACTCAGACCTGAACAGAAAAATCTGTCCACAAAATTGCAAGGAATTAGTGGAGATCTCCCTTGAGTACGAAATTAATTGCAATATGTAAGTACTATTTCTATAATAAAATTAAAAATTTAATACTCGGTTAAAATTATTCTGTTGAGTTATCCACTCTCACAAAATGGGTGGAGGCCTCCTAATAACATGACAATGGGCCCCTCTAGCTACAATTGTTGTAATATTTGGTCGAGCAATGTGATTGATAATTATTAAATCTATAATATACGTGTATAAAGTCAAACTCTTTTTGTTAACCATGTAAAAACTAGCTATCGTTTATTCATAAATAAGTAAAATACATGAGGAAACTTTCATCCAATGGAGATAAGCCTGCAACAACTTATATATCACAATACCAATAAAGATGGAGAAGAATGGTTACTAAGACAAAATAATTGAGAAATATGCCTCCGCAAACACAAAATAATTCATCCACATGACACACAAGTTATTAGCCAAACCAAGTAGAAGGAAGAGAAGACAACCATCCATTTCAGAGTGGAGAGATATTACAATCCAACTGTATAATAACAAGATAATTCGAATGAAATAAGTTGAGAAAGAACAATCCATGATCCTTAATCTTGAGTTAAACCAGAATCTCCGTAACTTATCTAGAGTCAAACTCGTACGAGAGATTTTTTTGAGTAAATTAATTAATAAAAAAAATCTTTGACCGTAACATAAGAGATTTTTACTATAATAAGACTTAAAATATATTGTCAGAAGATAATATTTAATATAATAAATATAATTTTATAAAAAATTAGAAAATAAGTCACATATTTGATAAAAAATTTAAATAAATATATATAATATAGATTATAAAATGATAAAATTTTTCTATTGAAATGAGAAGAATTTAGTGCACTTGAGTTGTACATTTTCACTTATACTCCTCCCTTTCTATTGAATGGATATATTGTGTCTATTTTTATTTTTATTGATCAATAAAAAAGTATAAATAAAAAATCACAACTCAATGTAATTTTTCTCAATAAAATTTAATTACAAGATTTCACATGTCTGGAAAGAAACTTCGAGATTCTGGTGGCAGCCACCAAATGAAGAGAGAGAGGGAGAGAGAGAACGCCAGCGCTGCGGCCCATCATCCCCTCTTCTTTCTCCTTCGTTTTGCTGCTTCTCCTCCCTCCGTTTCAAAAGGCGGCGGCGGCGGCGGCGGCAACCGTTTCAGTGGATGGATGATCTCAATGTCTGCTTGATCATGGAGTTCATCCTCCGCCAGCCCATCGACGACTGGCTCGCCAAGGGGAGATCCTCCTCCGCCTCCCACCCCTGCCCTCCTCCACCCCCACCTCAAGAAGACCCTCTTCCTCCGCTGCCTCACCTCGACCTGTCCTGCGCCCCATTCGCCCTCCCACCACACCCTCGACTCCCTCGAACTCTAGAGGAGGTGGACCGCTCCCTTGGCGCACCCCAACCACCCACCCGCCCTCAGTGCCGCCTACTGCGCCGTTGCCGCCGAGTTGACGGTGGCCCCGCTTAGGAAGGCCGGCTCCTCCTCGGCCGAGGCCGAGTTTTCTCGACACCGCTGACCGGATCTGGAAACTGCCGGGTGCCGGACCTGGAGCGGTCGGAAGGGAGGGGGGTGGTGAGTGAGGGGCTGAGGGAGTGGAGGCGGCGGGGGAGGATGCCTTGGCGTGCGAAGCCGCAAGGGGGCGGTTGGTGCTGCGTGATACGAGGGGGGAGGCGGAGGCGGCGCTCAGGGAGTATCTGAGGTGGCCGTGGACGCAATGGGGCCTCCAATCCTCGAACTTATGGCGACGGCGGTGTGCGGGGGCGCCGTTGCCGGCAGATGCGAACGGGCCGATCTGAAGGGTGGTTCGAGGGATGACGCGGAGCCGGGGATCTGCACAAGAGTCGGCACGGTTGATACGGGAGGGGGTCGCGGCTGCAACTGGCACACGGGTGATGCTCCGCGTTCAAGAAGAAGGTTCAGTGTTTGCTTCCTCTGGCCTTTGGAATAAAAATCGTTATTTTTAATCGTTCTGGGATAATGTGGAGTTTTCTTCTTCTTTCTTTTTGACTTCTGGCAATCTGCTCTTTGTCGTTCATTATGTTGGTTCCAATTGCTCTCATGTTGATGCGAAAAGTTTTGTGATCAACTAATTTCACAGGGATATTGGAGGGGAGTGAAGCAGGCGCAAAGGGACTCGCTCAAAGATAGAATAGCGAAGCCGCATCTCCTTCCCATCCCGGAAGTTAGCAAAGATTCTGTATATCTGCCAGAGGCAGTGGAAAATATCATTGCAGAAGTTCCGGTGGGTACTGAGGATATTCCGAAAAGAATGGCTGAGGCACCAGCTGGACCAGATGATTCAGGGGGTCCCCCAGCATGGATGTGGATGGAAGTTCTGTTGGAAAGGATGCCCAAGCTACTACTTCTGAGGGAACTGTTGTCAAGGGCCAAGAGGAAGGGGAACAAGCAGAATTTGTTCAGAACAGAATGGCAGAGGCACCAACTGATCCAATTGATCCAGGGCATAACCAAGAACAGACACATAAAGATATGGCCGGACCTTCTGTTGAAAAGGATGCCCAGACTACCTGTACAAAGGGATATGCTGTTGAGGACCAAGGAGGAGAGCAACCTGCGAAAGTGCCACGAACCAGTCTCATGGAGCGCAATCCAACTGCACACACATGTCAGGTGATAAGTAATAGGAACTATATGCCATGGATTTTTTGTTTTGGAAACAATGAATGATATAGGGAAGTGCAAAGCTCTAGTAGGCCTATGCCACCATATGATTCAGTTCAAGTTATTAGACAGAATATGTGCAAACACAATAAGGAAAATGAAATTTGTTTAAACTGACCACATTTGATGGCATTCAGGTCTATGGTTATGCTCTACTTACAGTTGAGGTTCATGGTATGATCATTGCAATACTTTGAGAATGCATGATCAGTATATGTAGTTTCCATAGGCACTCATGAAAGAGAGGAAAATGTATTAGCTAAGAATTTGCGCAGAGTTTCCTTCAAAGCATGCTGCAGAGGTTGAAATAAAACAAAGTAGCTAATTGTTGGTGTTCTTGTATCCCTGCTACTGTGGCAGTCAAAACCCTTGATTTCAAGAGGTTAAACCTATGCTATCAAGGGTGACTGAGACCGTTGCCGATGAGGCCAGGCAAGGTGGCCCCAAGTCACCTTGCTCAGGTCCATTTTGCGTAGTTGAGCCCAGGTCTCACTCATCACCTACTTTGCCCTTGTCTGGCTCACAGAGAGGCCTATTTAAGCTAGTAATGTTCAATTTTAATTATCATTTAGTGTATTTACATGTATGAGTGTGAACTTGTTACTTGCAGTTTTTCATTTGTTAAAATTTGCATATAGTAATGAATGTATTTAATGAGTTATACTGTTATACAATAATTTGGCTCATGGAAATGAATAATTTATGAAATATTTTGTTTTACGCCTATTTATGTGATATTTATATGTATATATGTATTCATATCTGAATAAGATATATATATCTAATAATTTGTTGCCTCAATCACCTAGGCCATTGCCTTGGCATTTGAGGCTGAGGCAACCCTTTGGGTGCCTCAGTCTTTTTGCATTTGAATTATTGTGGTCACTGCTTATTGTTCAACACTGCTCTTAATTGCACTGGCACTCTTTTTAAAAGTTTTTGAATCATTCAGTATCATCTGTGGAATTTGTACAACTGAAGATATTATAAATCATCACATATACATGCAGATTGGTTCTTAGCTTGAAGCAAAGGAATCAGAAATGATGGTGATTGATGCTGACTCATTATTCATTATGGTGCTTAGACGTAAACTTGCCTTAGTATTTTATGGCTCATGACGTTAATAGTAAGATCTTTTCTCGTTGCAGTGGATGATGATTCGGTTGAAACACTATCTGAAAAATCAGCAGATTCCCCAAAAAGACCACATTCCAACACCAAAGGTTCACAGAGTTTCTCCTCTAAAGTTGTACGAAAACACCAAACTGTCAGAAGGAGAAGATAAAAGGTGGACCCCACAGGAAGAGGATGCTCTGAGAGAGGCTGTACAAAAGTATGTGAATGCTTTGACTTCGAAGCTAATTGTGATGAATCCTTTGGTTTTTGTTTGTTAAAGATAAGATAGTCATTTCTCTTATGTGATAAAATGTGGCACTTTTTTTTCCTTTTGACATGGTTTCCGTGTTTTCTCTCTGTGCATGTGAAGGCAGGTATAGGAAATGGAAATGTATTTACAAAACTGTCCTGGAGCTTTTGAAGACAGGACTGAGGTATGGAGCACATATGCAGGAACATTCAAAGATTTGTTTAGCTGCTTCAGGATTCAACTTAATTTGTAGCTCTCTTTTTTCCTTGTGCAGGTTGATTTAAAGGACAAGTGGAGAAATATGAGCAGGTAGTGGATTTTTCTTTCTGCTTGCCTTACAAAGAAGATGGTAGTAGTAATGTAGGTTATCCTCAACAATCATAGACCATTTGGAAAATAATGTAGTTTTCCACTTTTTGGATTGGGTTATATCACTCCTATGCTTCCTCTATCATCATTGTAGGTTTTCCATTCTAAAGTGCTGTCATACTTCTCATAAAAGTCCATAGTTACCCTTATAGTTATACAATCTTTGTCATGATTTGGTTTGCCATTG